>JAGVVM010023547.1:0-11065 GCA_019149425.1 Psidium friedrichsthalianum | reverse complement strand
CAAAATTGATGGATCAAGGGCTGCAAAAAAAAGAGAAAATTCCTCCAAAAGTTTCTCTCCCCAGATTTGTTTTCATGTCGATGAAAGGATGGAGCGGAGCAACCGCCGTTAGAGACCACTTTTGTGGCGTTACCATGGTAGCCTCACATTCACCATAGGGATCGAGCCACAACTATTCGGCACGATTCACAATCTAAAGGTTCAAGATTGGTGAGCCTATGATCGTAGCACCACTAAAATGCTAGCAACCAGGAAATCTCTTCATAAGAGGTAAGCTGCGGCTGGACCTATTAAAATGAATCATAAACCTATTTCGTAACCCATATATGACTGATTATGTTATTGTATGAATCAATTAATAAATTTAAACATAACATCATTATCAAATAAGTCATGAAGGCGCCATAAATGGGTCATAAATAGATTTAAAACTTACTTGGGCTTAGGCGGAGTAAAAGCCCAAGGCACGTGCTAATAACTCACCTCCATAATTATCTTTTCATTCTCTTTCGGCCCGACTCGATCACGCTCCCACTCACTACACTCTCATCGCAGTTTGGATATGCGTTTTCCTAGATTATGTTGAATATAAGAGTTCTTTAGAAATATTAATCGAATCATGTATGTGTTGAGTATAGTTGGATCGGTACAGGTTACTAGATTTGTATTGCATAAAAATTGATCAAAACGGATCAAAATATCTATTTGGGTCGGGCCACTTTTAACCCAACCCGACCCACCCGTTTAACCTGCACCCAATGTAGGGATCGAGCCATAAATATTCAGCACAATTTACAATTTGAAGGTTCTGGGTTAACAAGCCTATCACCATAGTACCACTCAAAAATTAGCAAACAATAGGGAAATCAATTCCCACGAGATAAGCCCCAGCCACAGAACGCAATGCTCATGAAAAAAAAAAATATCATTTGCAGACGTGAATCGATTTCGTGATTTTCTTGAAAGGCATGAGATCCCTTTTATCCCTCAGCTAAATGTCCTCGGGGTTTGTGTCCTTCCCCTCGGTCACCCCACCACGTTCGTGTCCCCACTGCTCCTCGGCGAATCTCTGTGCATGTCAACCAGCCTGACGCAAGGCGACGCAACCAAACAGGAGAGCCGAGGACAGGTGAGCAGAACAGTGAAAAGAGTCGGACACCGGCGTGGGCGGAACAGTCTTGGTCCCGCGTGCGTTCTGGGTATACAGCCAAGTTCAAAGTTCAGAAAGGCGTCCGGAGGGCTCAGACCAACAGCGTCACAGTGCATGGAAATGGAATGGGTGGACCATCCAGCGCACAGCACTGCCCGGAGGGGGCCAAAAAAAAACCTAATCTCCGTTCGTATTACAAAAAAAATATCTTTTGAACTTTTCCATATTCGATTCACAAAAAATAAACGAGGTAAGAAAAAATTCTTACTAAAGAAAAACACATTCAAAGTTAGAAAAAAGTTAAGAAAAATATCTTCTTATTACGGAAAAAACACCTTCAAAAGTGAAAGAGATGATTTGCTTTTTGAAAAGAGGAAAACATTTTTCCCTATCTTTCATTCCTTCAATCTTTTACATTCTTTTTTAATTATTTTTATTTTTCTATATTTTATTTTTCATTTTAAATTTTTTTCTTTTTTCCCTTCTTCTTCGGCCGATTGTTGACTTGTGGCAGGGTGAGCTCGGCCTCACGAGCCTATGGCGAGGCCAAGCAAAGCATCGTTGGATTTGGCTAAGCGAGGTGAGGTTCGCGATTGGCTGAAGAAGAGGGGAAATTTAAAAAAAAATAAAAGAGAAAAAATAAAAATTAATTAATCAAAAAGAGTGCATGGAGGAAAATTATATCTGATTTTTTGTACTAAGCAACGAAAAAATATTTTTCAAGTCACTTTCAGGTTTCAGCCGAATCCAAAAAAATATTGTCATTTTTATGAAAAATGAGTTGTTGTAAAATATTTTTCAAAAAAAATCCAAATTTTCGCAAAATGAACTGAGTCTAAAACTTGTCTAATGTTGTTCTTATTGGTCTTGCTAAAGTTGACGCTATCAACCCATCGAAGGAGGATACAGCCTTCATTCCTTAGATTGTGATCTTGTTGCTTTATTGATTTGTATTCGATACTTAGTGCAAAGATACAAAATGTTCTTTCTTGGAAAGATTGTTGACACCTGCCCGGTGATGGAAGGTCGAAAGGAGAAGTGTTATAAGTTTTAAATGGAAGCCCCGATAAATGGCGACAATAACTCTAACTATCCTAAGGTAGCGAAATTCCTTGTCGCATAAGTAGCGATCTGCACGTGTAATGATTGCCCCGCTATCTCTAACATGGACCCGGTGAAATTGAATTCTCCGTGAAGATGCGGAGTACCAACGATAGATACGTGAATTATTAAAAAGAAAATATTTAAAAATTATAAAATTGTCCATGTCAATGCGTACCGTTGCTCGTAGGACAGCTAACGTCTATATAAGCAATTTTCAACCAAAATTAATCGAATGAACTGAATTGAAACAAATGTAAAGGGATTTTTTTTACCTCAATTAGTAAAAAAAGGGGTTTAGCACTAAATTAACATAATTACAATAGGTTTAACACTTTTTTGATAGCTGCCCCAATAAGTGAAGATGTGTGTGTGTGTGTAAAGCATTTTAACCCCATAGACAAGTGACTTAGGATAGTTTAACACACCCTTCTCATGTGCAAGTTGAATTACGAGCTACATGTGAAATTCACAAGCGAAAGGTTGGGCAGAACCTGAGACTGAGATGGTGTTAGAAAGTCCAGTTCAAAAACTTAAGCCAAATAGATGGATGAAGACTGCATCGTAACCTAATGGCATATAAAAGTCTTCATTCAAAGCTAGAGGCATCACAGCAAATGAGAAAAGGCTAGTGGGCTAAAAATCCGGCTTATATTCTCTCGACGACGTACGCAATCCAGTGCTTTTGTCTTCATGATGGTGGAGAAGAATTTTTAGACTCTTCTCTAGTCCTAACAGCACATCCCTCACAAGTATTTAGCATGCACTGGGTCCGACATTTCCGACATCTTGTGTCGTTGATATTGTACCGACAAGGGCATGAGCATCGTCACTTTCGAGCATCTACAGAAACACAATTCTCAAACAGTTACAACTTTGCGTTGATCATATGGATGTCCTGTATCTGCACTCATGATAAAGGAGACGCCCACAGACTTTTTGGGGCTTTGGAAAGCTCCTAGTCTTTATACCTTCTCTCAACTTTTTCCTTTGCGTCTCTCGCATAAATAAGGGCTTGTCACAATTTCTTAACTTGTTCAATAATAAATTTAGACTATGTTTATTTTGGAGAAAATTTCATGATAAAGAAAAAGATTTTCGAGAAATCATTTTTCGGGAAAATGTTTCTCCCTTTTCAGGATAAGGGAATTCATTTGCATAACTCCAAGCATGTATATTTTTCTTTGGCCGTAAACAATTTTAAGTTGACTGATCGTTTTCAGCAAATCGAAAGCATGAAAGTCTAGAAAACTAATTTGCAAAAAATTATTTCGCTTGAACAATCTCAACTTGTTAAAAGATAAACTTCGGTGTGTGTTTTTTTCTTCCATGAAATTGATTTTCATGAAATGATTTTTCAAATTTTGATGTGTTTGGTCCGTTAAAAGTGAAATACCAATGGAAAAGATTGCTACGATCAAGAGAAACGACCATAGTTAAAATTAAGTGAATGAATTTTCCACTAGAAGACGAAATCATTTTTCAAAACATACACATCCTAAGCTTAATAGCGGAGTAACATGCTTCACAGGAAATCATTTTTCTAGAAAATTATTTTTCCCCTTTTCAGGTTGGGAAATTCATTTTCCTGACTTTAAGTATGCACATTTTCTTCTACCGTAAATGGTTTTCCGTCAACCAATCATTTTCAGCAAATCAAACGCATGAAAGTCCAAAAAAGTCAATTCGCGAAGAATTCTTTCACTCAACAAACACACTAATGTGTTCAATGAAAGCAATAGCTTATGGTACAAATCGACTTAGCATACTTAACCTTTTATTATTATTATTATTATTATTATTATTATTATTATTATTATTATTATTATTATTATTATTGTGTAAGAATGGTTTCACCTTTCACAACGAAATACATTCAATTAGATGGTTGTAAATCAAACTCCTATCTAAAAGCAAAGGAGAGGCCTCACGAAGAGAGAAGAAGAAGAAGAAGATCTGTTTGGATCAGTTCGTATCTGAGTAAGGGGAGGAGATTGGGTCCCTTTTGCTTACTGATTGAAGTTTTCTTTCAAACGTGGGGTTACGAGGGGTTGAGAGATCTTTTCAGCATGAAGGGTACCATGTTGTGATGTAGATGCTGAAGACTTGGTAGCCAGAAGATGCAAACCCGCCAATCAAGGGAGATAAAAATCTAAATATTGCAAATTGAGGACACCTAACCCCCGCCGCCGCCCCCCCCCCCCCCCCCCCCCCCTTCTCTCTCTCTCTCTACTTAACATGGCTTAAATGCGAAATTCAGTAAACCTCCATTGTCTAATTTCGTAAAAATTTCATCCCTGATGTCGGTAGCGCATGATTCTCATGCTAATGAATAAATTTCCAGACCACTAGCATTTCGGTGCTACTGCCATGATACGTGAGGGCAACGACTCGGTTGAATCTCATGTGTAGAGAGTGTTCGACCCTTTTGGTGAAGTTTAAAGGGCTTTGCTAAGTCGATCGCATTTTTCAATCATTCTATTTTATAGAGAGAAAACGAAAAAAAGGAAAAAAAGAAAAGAAGAAGGCAATTTCAAGGATTGAACTATTGATAAGGTGTTGGTCATGTCAATAAATCAACAATCTCGCATGTGAATCTTATAATTACTCCGTTACAATCATGTTCGCTTACTTTCTCCTTTTATCCTGGTACATTCACACTTGGTGTTCTAGAAATCCTAAAGTGAGATTTCATTGTACCTTAAGCAGAAACTCAAACCTTAATATGCCATTATTATTCATGTGGTTCTTTTTTTCTTTTTTAGGCGGCGAAAGCGATTGACAAAAATAATTATTTATTATAGCAAAGCCTTGACAAAATGACCAAAAAGAAAAAGGCTAAGAGGTAGGTTTAAGTTCGGTTCGTTCACGACGCGGTATACATATCCATTCTGGATGAGAAGAGAGTCGCAATGCTAAGACAAAATCTTCCATCTTTTAAGAACGGAATTATAATGCCGATTGTTTGACCTTTTATACAGCATTTGAAAAACTCAAATCTGATTTATTAATATATTTATTCTATTGAATAATTTATTCTTGCCGATCGCTACATTCAGAACAAACAAAAACAGATGGTTTGGAGGGGTTGAACCAGTTTTCATTCTTATCGCCTCTTCGCATTGCCTGATTTCCTCTTTAACGTCTTCCTTTTCAAACATCAGAGTCTCTTTCAGCCTCTTCACGCGCTGGTCCTCATCCTAAGGAGGACTAAGTCGCAAGCTTCCAACATATAAATGCGAAAAAAAAAATTGCTGATTTATCTGTGGTGAAATGCTATTATTTAGCATTTCACCACAGATAAATCAGCATTTTTTTTTTTCGCATTTATATGTTGGAAGCTTGCGACTTAGTCCTCCTTAGGATGAGGACCAGCGCGTGAAGAGGCTGAAAGAGACTCTGATGTTTGAAAAGGAAGACGTTAAAGAGGAAATCAGGCAATGCGAAGAGGCGATAAGAATGAAAACTGGTTCAACCCCTCCAAACCATCTGTTTTTGTTTGTTTTCTGAATGTAGCGATCGGCAAGAATAAATTATTCAATAGAATAAATATATTAATAAATCAGATTTGAGTTTTTCAAATGCTGTATAAAAGGTCAAACAATCGGCATTATAATTCCGTTCTTAAAAGATGGAAGATTTTGTCTTAGCATTGCGACTCTCTTCTCATCCAGAATGGATATGTATACCGCGTCGTGAACGAACCGAACTTAAACCTACCTCTTAGCCTTTTTCTTTTTGGTCATTTTGTCAAGGCTTTGCTATAATAAATAATTATTTTTGTCAATCGCTTTCGCCGCCTAAAAAAGAAAAAAAGAACCACATTGAATAATAATGGCATATTAAGGTTTGAGTTTCTGCTTAAGGTACAATGAAATCTCACTTTAGGATTTCTAGAACACCAAGTGTGAATGTACCAGGATAAAAGGAGAAAGTAAGCGAACATGATTGTAACGGAGTAATTATAAGATTCACATGCGAGATTGTTGATTTATTGACATGACCAACACCTTATCAATAGTTCAATCCTTGAAATTGCCTTCTTCTTTTCTTTTTTTCCTTTTTTTCGTTTTCTCTCTATAAAATAGAATGATTGAAAAATGCGATCGACTTAGCAAAGCCCTTTAACTTCACCAAAAGGGTCGAACACTCTCTACACATGAGATTCAACCGAGTCGTTGCCCTCACGTATCATGGCAGTAGCACCGAAATGCTAGTGGTCTGGAAATTTATTCATTAGCATGAGAATCATGCGCTACCGACATCAGGGATGAAATTTTTACGAAATTAGACAATGGAGGTTTACTGAATTTCGCATTTAAGCCATGTTAAGTAGAGAGAGAGAGAGAAGGGGGGGGGGGGGGGGGGGGGCGGCGGCGGGTTAGGTGTCCTCAATTTGCAATATTTAGATTTTTATCTCCCTTGATTGGCGGGTTTGCATCTTCTGGCTACCAAGTCTTCAGCATCTACATCACAACATGGTACCCTTCATGCTGAAAAGATCTCTCAACCCCTCGTAACCCCACGTTTGAAAGAAAACTTCAATCAGTAAGCAAAAGGGACCCAATCTCCTCCCCTTACTCAGATACGAACTGATCCAAACAGATCTTCTTCTTCTTCTTCTCTCTTCGTGAGGCCTCTCCTTTGCTTTTAGATAGGAGTTTGATTTACAACCATCTAATTGAATGTATTTCGTTTGTGAAAGGTGAAACCATTCTTACACAATATAATAATAATAATAATAATAATAATAATAATAATAATAATAATAATAATAATAATAAAAGGTTAAGTATGCTAAGTCGATTTGTACCATAAGCTATTGCTTTCATTGAACACATTAGTGTGTTTGTTGAGTGAAAGAATTCTTCGCGAATTGACTTTTTTGGACTTTCATGCGTTTGATTTGCTGAAAATGATTGGTTGACGGAAAACCATTTACGGTAGAAGAAAATGTGCATACTTAAAGTCAGGAAAATGAATTTCCCAACCTGAAAAGGGGAAAAATAATTTTCTAGAAAAATGATTTCCTGTGAAGCATGTTACTCCGCTATTAAGCTTAGGATGTGTATGTTTTGAAAAATGATTTCGTCTTCTAGTGGAAAATTCATTCACTTAATTTTAACTATGGTCGTTTCTCTTGATCGTAGCAATCTTTTCCATTGGTATTTCACTTTTAACGGACCAAACACATCAAAATTTGAAAATCATTTCATGAAAATCAATTTCATGGAAGAAAAAAACACACACCGAAGTTTATCTTTTAACAAGTTGAGATTGTTCAAGCGAAATAATTTTTTGCAAATTAGTTTTCTAGACTTTCATGCTTTCGATTTGCTGAAAACGATCAGTCAACTTAAAATTGTTTACGGCCAAGAAAATATACATGCTTGGAGTTATGCAAATGAATTCCCTTATCCTGAAAAGGGAGAAACATTTTCCCGAAAAATGATTTCTCGAAAATCTTTTTCTTTATCATGAAATTTTCTCCAAAATAAACATAGTCTAAATTTATTATTGAACAAGTTAAGAAATTGTGACAAGCCCTTATTTATGCGAGAGACGCAAAGGAAAAAGTTGAGAGAAGGTATAAAGACTAGGAGCTTTCCAAAGCCCCCAAAAAGTCTGTGGGCGTCTCCTTTATCATGAGTGCAGATACAGGACATCCATATGATCAACGCAAAGTTGTAACTGTTTGAGAATTGTGTTTCTGTAGATGCTCGAAAGTGACGATGCTCATGCCCTTGTCGGTACAATATCAACGACACAAGATGTCGGAAATGTCGGACCCAGTGCATGCTAAATACTTGTGAGGGATGTGCTGTTAGGACTAGAGAAGAGTCTAAAAATTCTTCTCCACCATCATGAAGACAAAAGCACTGGATTGCGTACGTCGTCGAGAGAATATAAGCCGGATTTTTAGCCCACTAGCCTTTTCTCATTTGCTGTTGATGCCTCTAGCTTTGAATGAAGACTTTTATATGCCATTAGGTTACGATGCAGTCTTCATCCATCTATTTGGCTTAAGTTTTTGAACTGGACTTTCTAACACCATCTCAGTCTCAGGTTCTGCCCAACCTTTCGCTTGTTGAATTTCACATGTAGCTCGTAATTCAACTTGCACATGAGAAGGGTGTGTTAAACTATCCTAAGTCACTTGTCTATGGGGTTAAAATGCTTTACACACACACACACATCTTCACTTATTGGGGCAGCTATCAAAAAGTGTTAAACCTATTGTAATTATGTTAATTTAGTGCTAAACCCCTTTTTTTACTAATTGAGGTAAAAAAAATCCCTTTACATTTGTTTCAATTCAGTTCATTCGATTAATTTTGGTTGAAAATTGCTTATATAGACGTTAGCTGTCCTACGAGCAACGGTACGCATTGACATGGACAATTTTATAATTTTTAAATATTTTCTTTTTAATAATTCACGTATCTATCGTTGGTACTCCGCATCTTCACGGAGAATTCATTTCACCGGGTCCATGTTAGAGATAGCGGGGCAATCATTACACGTGCAGATCGCTACTTATGCGACAAGGAATTTCGCTACCTTAGGATAGTTAGAGTTATTGTCGCCATTTATCGGGGCTTCCATTTAAAACTTATAACACTTCTCCTTTCGACCTTCCATCACCGGGCAGGTGTCAACAATCTTTCCAAGAAAGAACATTTTGTATCTTTGCACTAAGTATCGAATACAAATCATAAAGCAACAAGATCACAATCTAAGGAATGAAGGCTGTATCCTCCTTCGATGGGTTGATAGCGTCAACTTTAGCAAGACCAATAAGAACAACATTAGACAAGTTTTAGACTCAGTTCATTTTGCGAAAATTTGGATTTTTTTTGAAAAATATTTTACAACAACTCATTTTTCATAAAAATGACAATATTTTTTTGGATTCGGCTGAAACCTGAAAGTGACTTGAAAAATATTTTTTCGTTGCTTAGTACAAAAAATCAGATATAATTTTCCTCCATGCACTCTTTTTGATTAATTAATTTTTATTTTTTCTCTTTTATTTTTTTTTAAATTTCCCCTCTTCTTCAGCCAATCGCGAACCTCACCTCGCTTAGCCAAATCCAACGATGCTTTGCTTGGCCTCGCCATAGGCTCGTGAGGCCGAGCTCACCCTGCCACAAGTCAACAATCGGCCGAAGAAGAAGGGAAAAAAGAAAAAAATTTAAAATGAAAAATAAAATATAGAAAAATAAAAATAATTAAAAAAGAATGTAAAAGATTGAAGGAATGAAAGATAGGGAAAAATGTTTTCCTCTTTTCAAAAAGCAAATCATCTCTTTCACTTTTGAAGGTGTTTTTTCCGTAATAAGAAGATATTTTTCTTAACTTTTTTCTAACTTTTGAATGTGTTTTTCTTTAGTAAGAATTTTTTCTTACCTCGTTTATTTTTTGTGAATCGAATATGGAAAAGTTCAAAAGATATTTTTTTTGTAATACGAACGGAGATTAGGTTTTTTTTTGGCCCCCTCCGGGCAGTGCTGTGCGCTGGATGGTCCACCCATTCCATTTCCATGCACTGTGACGCTGTTGGTCTGAGCCCTCCGGACGCCTTTCTGAACTTTGAACTTGGCTGTATACCCAGAACGCACGCGGGACCAAGACTGTTCCGCCCACGCCGGTGTCCGACTCTTTTCACTGTTCTGCTCACCTGTCCTCGGCTCTCCTGTTTGGTTGCGTCGCCTTGCGTCAGGCTGGTTGACATGCACAGAGATTCGCCGAGGAGCAGTGGGGACACGAACGTGGTGGGGTGACCGAGGGAAGGACACAAACCCCGAGGACATTTAGCTGAGGGATAAAAGGGATCTCATGCCTTTCAAGAAAATCACGAAATCGATTCACGTCTGCAAATGATATTTTTTTTTTTTTCATGAGCATTGCGTTTCTGTGGCTGGGGCTTATCTCGTGGGAATTGATTTCCCTATTGTTTGCTAATTTTTTGAGTGGTACTATGGTGATAGGCTTGTTAACCCAGAACCTTCAAATTGTAAATTGTGCTGAATATTTATGGCTCGATCCCTACATTGGGTGCAGGTTAAACGGGTGGGTCGGGTTGGGTTAAAAGTGGCCCGACCCAAATAGATATTTTGATCCGTTTTGATCAATTTTTTATGCAATACAAATCTAGTAACCTGTACCGATCCAACTATACTCAACACATACATGATTCGATTAATATTTCTAAAGAACTCTTATATTCAACATAATCTAGGAAAACGCATATCCAAACTGCGATGAGAGTGTAGTGAGTGGGAGCGTGATCGAGTCGGGCCGAAAGAGAATGAAAAGATAATTATGGAGGTGAGTTATTAGCACGTGCCTTGGGCTTTTACTCCGCCTAAGCCCAAGTAAGTTTTAAATCTATTTATGACCCATTTATGGCGCCTTCATGACTTATTTGATAATGATGTTATGTTTAAATTTATTAATTGATTCATACAATAACATAATCAGTCATATATGGGTTACGAAATAGGTTTATGATTCATTTTAATAGGTCCAGCCGCAGCTTACCTCTTATGAAGAGATTTCCTGGTTGCTAGCATTTTAGTGGTGCTACGATCATAGGCTCACCAATCTTGAACCTTTAGATTGTGAATCGTGCCGAATAGTTGTGGCTCGATCCCTATGGTGAATGTGAGGCTACCATGGTAACGCCACAAAAGTGGTCTCTAACGGCGGTTGCTCCGCTCCATCCTTTCATCGACATGAAAACAAATCTGGGGAGAGAAACTTTTGGAGGAATTTTCTCTTTTTTTTGCAGCCCTTGATCCATCAATTTTT
>JAGVVM010023546.1:0-12880 GCA_019149425.1 Psidium friedrichsthalianum | reverse complement strand
AAATTCACGTATCTTCGTTGGTAATCTCCGCATCTTCACGGAGAATTCAATTTCACTGGGTCCATGTCAGAGATAGCGGGCAATCATTACACGTGCAGATTGCTACTTATGCGACAAGGAATTTCGCTACCTTAGGATAGTTAGAGTTATTGTCGCCATTTATCGGGGCTTCCATTTAAACTTATAACACTTCTCCTTTCGACCTTCCATCACCGCGCAGGTGTCAACAATCTTTCCAAGAAAGACCATTTTGTATCTTTGCACTAAGTATCGAATACAAATCAATAAAGCAACAAGATCACAATCTAAGGAATGAAGGCTGTATCCTCCTTCGATGGGTTGATAGCGTCAACTTTAGCAAGACAATAAGACAACGTTAGACAAGTTTAGACTCAGTTCATTTTGCGAAAATTTGGATATTTTTTGAAAAATATTTTACAGCAACTCATTTTTCATAAAAATGACAATATTTTTTTGGATTTGGCTGAAACCTGAAAATGACTTGAAAAATATTTTTCGTTGCTTAGTACAAAAAATCAGATATAATTTTCCTCCATGCACTCTTTTTGATTAATTAATTTTTATTTTTTCTCTTTTATTTTTTTTTTTAAATTTCCCCTCTTCTTCGGCCAATCGCGAACCTCACCTCACTTAGCCAATCCAACGATGCTTTGCTTGGCCTCGCCATAGGCTCGTGAGGCGAGCTCACCCTGCCACAAGTCGACAATCGGCCTAAGAAGAAGGGAAAAAAGAAAAAAATTTTAAAATGAAAAATAAAATATAGAAAAATAAAAATAATTAAAAAAGAATGTAAAAGATTGAAGGAATGAAAGATAGGGAAAAATGTTTCCTCTTTTCAAAAAGCAAATCATCTCTTTCACTTTAAGGTGTTTTTTCCGTATAAGAAGATATTTTTCTTAACTTTTTTTCTAACTTTTGAATGTGTTTTTCTTTAGTAAGAATTTTTTCTTACCTCGTTTATTTTTTGTGAATCGAATATGGAAAAGTTCAAAAGATATTTTTTTTGTAATACGAACGGAGATTAGGTTTTTTTTTGGCCCCCTCCGGAGTGCTGTGCACTGGATGGTCCACCCATCCATTTCCATGCACTGTGACGCTGTTGGCCTGAGCCCTCCGGACGCCTTTCTGAACTTTGAACTTGGCTGTATACCCAGAACGCACGCGGGACCAAGACTGTACCGCCCACGCCGGTGTCCGACTCTTTTCACTGTTCTGCTCACCTGTCCTCGGCTCTCTTGTTTGGTGGCGTCGCCTTGCGTCAGGCTGGTTGACATGCACAAGATTCGCCGAGGAGCAGTGGGGACACGAACGTGGTGGGGTGACCGAGGGGAAGGACACAAACCCCGAGGACATTTAGCTGAGGGATAAAAAGCGATCTCATGCCTTCCAAGAAAATCACGGAATCGATTCACGTCTGCAACCGATTTTCTTTTTTTTTTTTCATGAGCATTGCGTTCTGTGGCTGGGGCTTACCTCGTGGGAATTGATTTCCCCTATTGTTTGCTAATTTTTTGAGTGGTACTATGGTGATAGGCTTGTTAACCCAGAACCTTCAAATTGTAAATTGTGCCGAATATTTATGGCTCGATCCCTACATTGGGTGCAGGTTAAACGGGTGGGTCGGGTTGGGTTAAAAGTGGCCCGACCCAAATAGATATTTTGATCCGTTTTGGTCATTTTTATGCAATACAAATCTAGTAACCTGTACCGATCCAACTATACTCAACACATACCCGACTCGATTAATATTTCTAAGGAACTCTTATATTCAACATAATCTAGGAAAACGCATACCCAAACTGCGATGAGAGTGCAGTGAGTGGGAGCGTGATCGAGTCGGGCCGAAAGAGAATGAAAAGATAATTATAGAGGTGAGTTATTAGCACGTGCCTTGGGCTTTTACTCCGCCTAAGTCCAAGTAAGTTTTAAATCTATTTATGACCCATTTATGGCGCCTTCATGACTTATTTGATAATGATGTTATGTTTAAATTTATTAATTAATTCATATAATAACATAATCAGTCATATATGGGTTACGAAATAGGTTTATGATTCATTTTAATAGGTCCAGCCGCAGCTTACCTCTTATGAAGAGATTTCCTGGTTGCTAGCATTTTAGTGGTGCTACGATCATAGGCTCACCAATCTCGAACCTTTAGATTGTGAGTCGTGCCGAATAGTTGTGGCTTGATCCCTACAGTGAATGTGAGGTTACCATGGTAACGCCACAAAAGTGGTCTCTAACGCCGGTTGCTCCGCTCCATCCTTTCATCGACATGAAAACAAATCTGGGGAGAAACTTTTGGAGGATTTTCTCTTTTTTTTGCAGCCCTTGATCCATCAATTTTGAACAACAAAGAAAAAAGAAAAAAAAAAGAGAGAGAGAGAGACTTTCGAATATCTGAAAATGAACGTGGACAACTCAATTGACGGACAAAAATTGTAGCCCAAGTTGGTTGGACCACGGTCCTCGTCTGTTCCACCACACTCGTCCGGCAAACTGGGAAGAGCGAAAGCGCTGATGGAAACAGGCTCGACCCACCAAGACAGTCAAAGACTCACCAGGACAGTCAAACACGATGGAGATGGACCACATGATTTGGGCATTAATAGTATTATTGAGTCGCATCTCGGCTGCTGAATTATTTCGAAAGTGAGAAAAATGATGGCTTGTGCATAAGAGAAATAGAACACAACAAAAAGTGACTCATAAATAAACGAATAATTCAGATCGAGAATACCACATAACCGTGTCGTTAAATCACATTCAGCAAAAAAAAAAAAAAACACGATACTTGTAGGATAAAGCTATGAATTGCACGTCCACGTGCCAAAAATGTCGATGACAATCGACGAGGGACATGCAAGATCTCTTCAATGCTCATGCATCGTACAATTCCTTTTTGGTGGATGCCACACGCGCATCTATTCCGACAGCGTCACGGGTGGCGAGAGGACATCCATGTTCTTTCTGACTCCCACGGGTCGAAGGACCAGGCATCGACAACGATAGCATGATTCTTCATCCATTCATGCAGAGCTGCACCCGTCATTGAAATGGTGGATTCGGATCCACTGCCATAGAGATTCCATGTCAGGGGCGACATAAAAGTAATCCGACCGTCCATTTAAATTCGAAGGAGGAGATTGCGTCACGTCATCCGAAGAGGGGAGCTCAAATTTTGGGCGGGAATAACCGGATTTTATTAAAAAAAAAGAGAGTCAAATTTCCTCTCTCTCGTCAGGTCTGTTGGGCTTAATTGAGGGAGACCTTCTCTCAACCTCTCCGTTCGCATTCCCTTCGACACCAGCCTCCGCCGAACCACCGTTACCGTTGTGGTTTCCCCACACCCCGCGGAACTGCAACCTTCTCCTCACCGGAGAACAGCTCCATTTTCTCTTCACTTTGAGCTTGAAGATGATTTAGGGCTTCGACCTGAGCTTTCGCCTTTGCTTGCTCCACCTGAAGATACCGACACAGTATGAACAAAGCCATTCACCGGTCAGCCGAGTTGTCACGGCATATGCACGAGAGTTGAGCCGTCGATGTTAAGTCTGAGGACGCTTGGCTTCGGAGGTAATTCATTGCACTCTACTGGTCTTTTGCTCCTTCGTTATTGTCCACTGCTTCACGGTCTGTGTGATCGAATATGCGGGCTGGATCCACTAGAGGTTCGGGTTTGGGTTCTCACTTTGGAAACATGATACTATTCAGTGATTTTCAAATAAGCCAGAGAGTCGTCGCTAGTAGTTCATAAGGTACCGAGGGCTTGTTGAAATTAAGCAACCACTCATTAGACCTTGTCAACCCATTGCTGGAAATACTGATATTCATGGGAAGGGCTGACCATACATGTTTCGTTCAAGGGTAGAGAAGGGGGACATGTTCAATTGTCTCTGTGGGTTGTTCACAAAGAGCACAAATAGGGTAGGTTGTGATTTTCCTCTTAAATAGGTTTTTCCTTATTGTAGTGTATTCTGGCTGGCACTCCTAATTTTTGGCAATGTGTCGAGCTTCCAAATCTTTGTCTGTAAGCCTCGCGGGGTCTGAAAAGAGGAGGAGGCCATGTTGGGATTTGGCTTTTCAAACTCCTCTCTGTTTTCATTGTGTGCTTCTTCACTGCGTAAATCCCCTTCTTTGTATTAGTCCACACCGCTAATCCTTTGTTAACTTATGCCTCAGAGGGATGGTGAGAATTTTGCTTATGGTAAGATCATCAAATGAGCGTCGCAATATCTGTTCATTCCATCTGGCTTCCTCCTTAATGATTAAATTTGCCTCCTTAATGATTAAATCAGCCACTTTCAAAGAATATCATTAACTACAAAAAAAACAAACAAACATGATACAGAGTATAATCCAATCGAGCCTTCTCCGACCCCCCCAAACAAGGCTTTTTACGAAAATGGGTTAAAAATTTATCTTTTACGGATTTGGGTTTTGCGGTGAGAAAAATACGAGAATGGGACTTGTTCGGCAGTGGAAGGGCCGAACAAGCCCTGTTCGGCGCTCTTAGCGCCGAACAACAAAAAAACCAAAAAAAAAAAACACTTGAACAAAAAAAAACCAAAAAAATAAATAAAAAAAAACACTTGTTCGGCACTATAAAAGTGCCGAACAAAGAAAAAGTGGGGGGGGGGGGGGTGGGGGGTTGAAATAAAAAATTAAAAATTCGTAGAAAATTATAAAAAAAAAAAAAAATAAATACCAAAAAATTCCAAAAAATTTTCCTTCATAAATCTCAAAAATTAGGAAATTGACCATTTAACGGGTCGGTCCTATTTGGATGGTTTCCCTTTTAGACATTTCGAAATGACGATTTTGCCCCTTACGGGTAAATTGTCTCGAAAAATTTCAAAAGTTCCAAAAAAATTTCAAAAATTAGGAAATGGGCCATTTTAATTGGCAAATCCTACTTTTAAGGATTTTTCTCATCTATCTTTTCAAAATGATGATTTTGCCCCTTATGAAAAAAAAAAGTGTTCACGAAAAAATAGTCAGTATTTTAAATGGTCAAAACATGGAAGGTTTTTAAATAAAATTTTGGCAATTTCTTCATATTTGTAGTCTACGGAATCTATTTTCTTATTTTCGGATATTTTCTTAATATGAAAAATAATATTAAAATTTACGACAAATTTCAAAAATTACTTTTCTTCCAAATTGGATCCTCAGGCTTCGTTAAAGCTTCTAATATGATTTTTCGATGCCTATAGATTCAACGATGTCAACACATAGCAATATCATATTTATGATGTAAAAAGTTCTAGTACATCAAATTATAATAATACATAATTTTGGTTTATATGGGTTTGCTCATAATGAGTCAGCGTCACATTCGAATTATGTGTCTGACCCAGATCTCCTGCAAGAAAATGAACAGGTAACGATAAATTAGATAAAAAGAGTTGATCTTGAATTTCCAAAGAGAATCTTCTTTCGAATTGTGTATAGAGCGCGCTGCTTAACCTCAAAACCGAGAATTTATTTTAGCATCAAGTTATGTAATTTAGTCTGACTGAATTTTCCTTTTCACGAATCATCATGTCTTGCTCTGAACCAAACATTGACGTTGGACACCTGAACACTCTCTATCCAATATCAAGAGAAACTTACCAATAAGACCGAAAGTGGTACGGGACATCAGGGCCAACTTCAGGAAGGGTAACAAACCAGAATTGTCGGGGCTTTTTACAAATAAATAAAAACTTTACGTTTTTACAAATTTGGGTTTTCGTACTATCTATTTTTTTCGTGAATATTTTTTTTTTCCATAAGGGGCAAAATCATCATTTTGAAAAGATAGATGAGAAAAATCCTTAAAAGTAGGATTGGCCAATTAAAATGGCCCATTTCCTAATTTGAAATTTTTTTGGAAACTTTTGAAATTTTTCGAGACAATTTACCCGTAAGGGGCAAAATCGTCATTTCGAAATGTCTAAAAGGGAAAACCATCCAAAATAGGACCGACCCGTTAAAATGGTCAATTTCCTAATTTTTGAGATTTATGGAAATTTTTTGAAAATTTGGTATTTTTTTTCTTTTTTATAATTTTCTACAAAGTTTTTAATTTTTTATTTCAACCCCCCCTCCACTTTTTCTTTGTTCGGCACTTATAGTGCCGACAAGTGTTTTTTTTTTTTTTTTTTTGTTTTTTTTGTTGTTCGGCCCTCCCACTGCCGAACAAGCTCCCATTCTCGTATTTTTCTCACCGGAAAACCAAATCCGTAAAAAGATAAATTTTTAACCCCATTTTCATAAAAAGCCCGAAATGGTAGCCGTCGGATGGGATCAGTAAGGGGGCTTTTTACGAAAGTGGGTTAAAAAATTTATCTTTTTACGGATTTTGGGTTTGCGGTGAGAAAAAATACGAGAATGGGGCTTGTTCGGCAGTGGAAGGCGAACAAGCCCTTGTTCGGCGCTAAGAGCGCCGAACAAGGCTTGTTCGGCCCTTTCACTGCCGAACAAGCCCCATTCTCGTATTTTTCTCACCGCAAAACCAAAAATCCGTAAAAAGATAATTTTTTAACCACTTTCGTAAAAAGCCCCCTTACTGATCCCATCCGACGGCTACCATTTCGGGCTTTTTATGAAAAATGGGGTTAAAAAATTATCTTTTTACGGATTTGGGTTTTCCGGTGAGAAAAATACGAGAATGGAGCTTGTTCGGCAGTGGGAGGGTCCGAACACAAAAAAAACAAAAAAAAAAAAAAAAAACACTTGTCGGCACTATAAGTGCGAACAAAGAAAAAGTGGAGGGGGGGTTGAAATAAAAAATAAAAACTTTGTAGAAAATTATAAAAAAGAAAAAAATACCAAAAAATTTTCAAAAAATTTCCATAAATCTCAAAAATTAGGAAATTGACCATTTTAACGGGTCGGTCCTATTTTGGATGGTTTTCCCTTTTAGACATTTCGAAATGACGATTTTGCCTTACGGGTAAATTGTCTCGAAAAATTTCAAAAGTTTCCAAAAAAATTTCAAAAATTAGGAAATGGGCCATTTTAATGGCCAATCCTACTTTTAAGGATTTTTCTCATCTATCTTTTCAAAATGATGATTTTGCCCCTTATGGAAAAAAAAAATATTCACGAAAAAATAGTATACGAAAACCCAAATTTGTAAAAACGTAAAGTTTTAAACCCATTTATGTAAAAAGCCCCGACAATTCTGGTTTGTTACCCTTCCTGAAGTTGGCCCTGATGTCCGTACACTTTCGGTCTTATTGTAAGTTTCTCTTGATATTGGATAGAGAGTTGTTCAGGTGTCCAACGTCAATGTTGGTTCAGAGCAAGACATGATGATTCGTGAAAGGAAAATCAGTCAGACTAAATACATAACTTGATGCTAAAATAAATTCTCGGTTTGAGGTTAAGCAGCGCTCTATACACAATTCCGAAGATTCTCTTTGGAAATCAAGATCAACTCTTTTATCTAATTTATCGTTACCTGCTTTTCTTGCAGGAGAATGGGTCAGACACATAATTCGAATGTGACGCTGACTCATTATGAGCAAAACCCATATAAACCAAAATTATGTATTATATAAATTGATGTACTAGAACTTTTACATCATAAATATGATATTGCTATGTGTTGACATCGTTGAATCTATAGGCATCGAAAAATATATTTAGAAGCTTTAACGAAGCCTGAGGATCCAATTTGGAAGAAAAGTAATTTTTTGAAATTTGTCGTAAATTTTAATATTATTTTTCATATTAAGAAAATATCCGAAAATAAGAAAATAGATTCCGTAGACTACAAATATGAAGAAATTGCCAAAATTTTATTTTAAAAACTTTCCATGTTGGACCATTAAAATACTGACTATTTTTTTTGTGAACACTTTTTTTTTTCATAAGGGGCAAAATCATCATTTTGAAAAGATAGATGAGAAAAATCCTTAAAAGTAGGATTTGCCAATTAAATGGCCCATTTCCTAATTTTTTGAATTTTTTTTGGAAACTTTTGAAATTTTTCGAGACAATTACCCGTAAGGGGCAAAATCGTCATTTCGAAATGTCTAAAAGGAAAACCATCCAAATAGGACCGACCCGTTAAAATGGTCAATTTCCTAATTTTTGAGATTTATGAAAATTTTTTGGAATTTTTTTGTATTTTTTTCTTTTTTTTTATAATTTTCTACGAATTTTTTAATTTTTTATTTCAACCCCCACCCCCCCCCCCCCCCCCCCCCTTTTTCTTTGTTCGGCACTTTTATAGTGCCGAACAAGTGTTTTTTTTTATTTATTTTTTTGGTTTTTTTTTGTTCAAGTGTTTTTTTTTTTTTGGTTTTTTTGTTGTTCGGCGCTAAGAGCGCCGAACAAGGGCTTGTTCGGCCCTTCCACTGCCGAACAAGTCCCATTCTCGTATTTTTCTCACCGCAAAACCCAAATCCGTAAAAGATAAATTTTTTAACCCATTTCGTAAAAAGCCTTGTTTGGGGGGTCGGAGAAGGCTCGATTGGATTATACTCTGTATCATGTTTGTTTGTTTTTTTGTAGTTAATGATATTCTTTGAAAGTGGCTGATTTAATCATTAAGGAGGCAAATTTAATCATTAGGAGAAGCCAGATGGAATGAACAGATATTGCGACGCTCATTTGATGATCTTACCATAAGCAAAATTCTCACCATCCCTCTGAGGCATAAGTAACAAAGGATTAGCGGGTGTGGACTAATACAAAGAAGGGGATTTACGCAGTGAAGAAAGCACACAATGAAAACAGAGAGGAGTTTGAAAAGCCAAATCCCAACATCCTCCTCCTCTTTTCAGACCCCGCGAGGCTTACAGACAAAGATTTTGGAAGCTCGACACATTGCCAAAAATTAGGAGTGCCAGCCAGAATACACTACCAATAAGGAAAAACCTATTTAAGAGGAAAATCACAACCTACCCTATTTGTGCTCTTTGTGAACAACCCACAGAGACAATTGAACATGTCCCCCTTCTCTACCCTGAACGAAACATGTATGGTCAGCCCTTCCCATGAATATCAGTATTTCCAGCAATGGGTTGACAAGGTCTAATGAGTGGTTGCTTAATTTCAACAAGCCCTCGGTACCTTATGAACTACTAGCGACGACTCTCTGGCTTATTTGAAAATCACTGAATAGTATCATGTTTCCAAAGTGAGAACCCAAACCCGAACCTCTAGTGGATCCAGCCCGCATATTCGATCACACAGACCGTGAAGCAGTGGACAATAACGAAGGAGCAAAAGACCAGTAGAGTGCAATGAATTACCTCCGAAGCCAGCGTCTCTCAGACTTAACATCGACGGCTCAACTCTCGTGCATAATGCCGTGACAACTTCGGCTGACCGGTGAATGGCTTTGTTCATACTGTGTCGGTATCTTCAGGTGGAGCAAGCAAAGGCGAAGCTCAGGTCGAAGCCCTAAATCATCTTCAAGCTCAAGTGAATAGAAAATGGAGCTGTTCTCCGGTGAGGAGAAGTTGCAGTTCCGCGGGGTGTGGGAACCACAACGGTAACGGTGGTTCGGCGGAGGCTGGTGTCGAAGGGAATGCGAACGGAGAGGTTGAGAGAAGGTCTCCCTCAATAAGCCCAACAGACCTGACGAGAAGAGGAAATTTGACTCTCTTTTTTTTTATAATAAAATCCGGTTATTCCCGCCCAAAATTTGAGCTCCCCTCTTCGGATGACGTGACGCAATCTCCTCCTTCGAATTTAAATGGACGGTCGGATTTACTTTTATGTCGCCCCTGACATGAATCTCTATGGCAGTGGATCCGAATCCACCATTTCAATGACGGGTGCAGCTCTGCATGAATGGATGAAGATCATGCTATCGTTGTCGATGCCTGGTCCTTCGACCGTGGGAGTCAGAAAGAACATGGATGTCCTCTCGCCACCCGTGACGCTGTCGAATAGATGCGCGTGTGGCATCCACCAAACAGGAATTGTACGATGCATGAGCATTGAAAGAGATCTTGCATGTCCCTCGTCGATTGTCATCGACATTTTTGGCACTGGACGTGCAATTCATAGCTTTATCCTACAAGTATCGTGTTTTTTTTTTTTTTTTGCTGAATGTGATTTAACGACACGGTTATGTGGTATTCTCGATCTGAATTATTCGTTTATTTTATGAGTCACTTTTTGTTGTGTTTCTATTTCTCTTATGCACAAGCCATCATTTTTCTCTCCTTCGAAATAATTCAGCAGCCGAGATGCGACTCAATAATACTATTAATGCCCAAATCATGTGGTCCATCTCCATCGTGTTTGACTGTCCTGGTGAGTCTTTGACTGTCTTGGTGGGTCGAGCCTGTTTTCCATCAGCGCTTTCGCTCTTCCCATTTGCCGGACGAGTGTGGTGGAACAGACGAGGACCGTGGTCCAACCAACTTGGGCTACAATTTTTGTCCGTCAATTGAGTTGTCCACGTTCATTTTCAGATATTCGAAAGTCTCTCTCTCTCTCTTTTTTTTTTCTTTTTTCTTTGTTGTTCAAAATTGATGGATCAAGGGCTGCAAAAAAAGAGAAAATTCCTCCAAAAGTTTCTCTCCCCAGATTTGTTTTCATGTCGATGAAAGGATGGAGCGGAGCAACCGGCGTTAGAGACCACTTTTGTGGCGTTACCATGGTAACCTCACATTCACTGTAGGGATCAAGCCACAACTATTCGGCACGACTCACAATCTAAAGTTCGAGATTGGTGAGCCTATGATCGTAGCACCACTAAAATGCTAGCAACCAGGAATCTCTCATAAGAGGTAAGCTGCGGCTGGACCTATTAAAATGAATCATAAACCTATTTCGTAACCCATATATGACTGATTATGTTATTATATGAATTAATTAATAAATTTAAACATAACATCATTATCAAATAGTCATGAAGGCGCCATAAATGGGTCATAAATAGATTTAAAACTTACTTGGACTTGGCGGAGTAAAAGCCCAAGGCACGTGCTAATAACTCACCTCTATAATTATCTTTTCATTCTCTTTCGGCCCGACTCGATCACGCTCCCCACTCACTGCACTCTCATCGCAGTTTGGGTATGCGTTTCCTAGATTATTTGAATATAAGAGTTCCTTAGAAATATTAATCGAGTCGGGTATGTGTTGAGTATAGTTGGATCGGTACAGGTTACTAGATTTGTATTGCATAAAATTGACCAAAACGGATCAAAATATCTATTTGGGTCGGGCCACTTTTAACCCAACCCGACCCCCCGTTTAACCTGCACCCATGTAGGGATCGAGCCATAAATATTTCGGCACAATTTACAATTTGAAGGTCTGGGTTAACAAGCCTATCACCATAGTACCACTCAAAAAATTAGCAAACAATAGGGGAAATCAATTCCCACGAGGTAAGCCCCAGCCACAGAAACGCAATGCTCATGAAAAAAAAAAAGAAAATCGGTTGCAGACGTGAATCGATTCCGTGATTTTCTTGGAGGCATGAGATCGCTTTTTATCCCTCAGCTAAATGTCCTCGTGGTTTGTGTCCTTCCCCGGTCCCCCCACCACGTTCGTGTCCCCACTGCTCCTCGGCGAATCTCTGTGCATGTCAACCAGCCTGACGCAAGGCGACGCCACCAAACAAGAGAGCCGAGGACAGGTGAGCAGCAAAGAAACAGTGAAAGAGTCGGACACCGGCGTGGGCGGTACAGTCTTGGTCCCGCGTGCGTTCTGGGTAGACAGCCAAGTTCAAAGTTCAGAAAGGCTCCGGAGGGCCTCAGGCCAACAGCGTCACAGTGCATGGAAATGGAATGGTGGACCATCCAGTGCACAGCACTGCCGGAGGGGGCCAAAAAAAAACCTAATCTCCGTTCGTATTACAAAAAAAATATCTTTGAACTTTTCCATATTCGATTCACAAAAAATAAACGAGGTAAGAAAAAAATTCTTACTAAAGAAAAACACATTCAAAAGTTAGAAAAAAAGTTAAGAAAAATATCTTCTTATTACGGAAAAAACACCTTAAAGTGAAAGAGATGATTTGCTTTTTGAAAAGAGAAACATTTTTCCCTATCTTTCATTCCTTCAATCTTTACATTCTTTTTTAATTATTTTTATTTTTCTATATTTTATTTTTCATTTTAAAATTTTTTTCTTTTTTCCCTTCTTCTTAGGCCGATTGTCGACTGTGGCAGGGTGAGCTCGGCCTCACGAGCCTATGGCGAGGCCAAGCAAAGCATCGTTGGATTTGGCTAAGTGAGGTGAGGTTCGCGATTGGCCGAAGAAGAGGGGAAATTAAAAAAAAAATAAAGAGAAAAAATAAAAATTAATTAATCAAAAGAGTGCATGGAGGAAAATTATATGATTTTTTGTACTAAGCAACGAAAAAATATTTTTCAAGTCATTTTCAGTTTCAGCCAAATCCAAAAAAATATGTCATTTTTATGAAAAATGAGTTGCTGTAAAATATTTTTCAAAAATATCCAATTTTCGCAAAATGAACTGATTCTAAACGTGTCTAACGTTGTTTCTTATTGGTCTTGCTAAAGTTGACGCTATCAACCCATCGAAGGAGGATACAGCCTTCATTCCTTAGATTGTGATCTTGTTGCTTTATTGATTTGTATTCGATACTTATTGCAAAGATACAAAAATGGTCTTTCTTGGAAAGATTGTTGAACCCTGCGCGGTGATGGAAGGTCGAAAGGAGAAGTGTTATAAGTTTTTAAATGGAAGCCCCGATAAATGGCGACAATAACACTCTAACTATCCTAGGTAGCGAAATTTGCCTGGTAGCATAAGTACAATCTGCACGTTGTAATGATTGCCCCTTCCGCTATCTCTGACATGGACCCAAGTGACATTGAATTCTCCGTGAAGGAATTTGCGGAGTACCAATGCGACAGATACGTGAATT
>JAGVVM010023544.1:0-23723 GCA_019149425.1 Psidium friedrichsthalianum | reverse complement strand
CCAAGTTCCCGAACTCATTGATCTGGTTCGTAAGAGTAGTATTCCTCTTAATACTTTACTTATGTATATAATCAACCTACCCAAAATGATTATTGGCGATCAAAAATTAAAATCTTTTGTCTAATGATCACTTAAACCACAAGTCACGATTTGATAGAACTTGAGAGAGTTTGAGCTAAGTTAATTAATCTAATTAATTAACTTGGTAATCCATTAACATAAAATTTGGAAAGCTCGATTTTTTTTAGGTCGCGACAGCATGACAACTCCGCTAGAAACATAAAAAAATAAATTTTTTTGCAAAAAAATTTAAAGAGAACTTAAGCCAGAAAAATTTCATGAAAATTCATTTGATTTGACAATGGTTGGATTCTAATCTTTAGATGTTAAATGATTTTGCAGAATGGGAGTTATAAGGGGAGGAGCCTATGGCTAACCCTTTGTTTGCAGGTTGGTGAAAAGAGAATTTGATTTTAATTTTTAAATTATTGAGTGCTAATTGATTTGAAAAGTTGTGCATGTCTTTAGTCTAATTGCACGACACCACATTCGACTCGTGACCGAACTTGGGTCACACTAATAGTTTTAGGATGTTAAATGATAAGGGGAGGAGTCTGTGGCTAACTCTTGTTTTGCAAGTTTGGTGAAAAGGGATTTGATTTTAATTTTTTAAATTATTGGAGTGCTAATTGATTTGAAATGTTGTGCATGTCTTTAGTGTAATTGCACTACACCACATTCGACTCGTGATCGAACCTATGTCACACTAATAGTTTTAGGATGGTATTTAAGTGGTTCTTTAACCTTGGCGGTAAGGCTTTCGCTAAAGGTTATCAAACTTGGATCCCGAACTTTTCAAAAAAAAAATGGCTCAATGGTCGTTATCATGCACGTGAGGCTATGATGCATGGGTGTTATTCTTGTCGACCGAACCAAGCCGAAGTGATTGGACCCGACTAGTCATGACCACGTGTACGAGGTGGCGACTAGTTATGATGAACGTGCGTGAGACTACAATATGTCATTCCGTCCATCATTGACTACGATATGTCATTCCGTCCATCATTTCACTTTGCTAAAGGAACTAAAATTGAATCCACGATTCATGTGCATATCTTTGTAATTGACATTCTCTCCCTAAGGGTGGTAATTTCTTAAACTTTATCTCAGTTTTTCTTACTCTATTTTGGGTCGGTCCATGATCTAGGTTGAGTCATTTGGCACGTGATCTATATACGAATGGGTCGCAACAATATCAGTTTTGTGCCAACTCCAAAGTTAGAGCTGAAGAATCTATGGAAATAGTTGAAGCCGGATGGCCAGCAGTATGCGCTCGAGCACATTGGATTCATATTGCCGATCCTTGATATTGATGTTTAGAGTGGAATTATGCATGCACTTGCTCATTTTTGGTGCCTGAGATGACCACTTTTGTGTTAGGTAAGTTCGAGCTCGCATCTACTTTGGAAGAATACGGTTTTTCCATTAGAAAATCAGTTGGGATTGATATAATTAAATTGCCCATTCAAGTTGATCCTATGGTAGTGCTTGCTGAATTTTTAAAGCTTAGTAAAAAGGAAGTTGAAAAGTCCTAAAAGGTAATTGTCAAGCATGCCTATTATCTTTTCTCATGGAATGTTTTGAAAAAAACCTCGACCACGTCATATCCAAGATTTTTCTTCTAGCCTTTTTTGTACTTGACATTTTTCCATTCCATCAAAAGGCTATCAATCCTGTGATAGCTTGGGCTGTTAAACAAATATGTGGTGAAGTTTGTTTTATAAATACTAATCTGACTAAAACTTTCATTTCATTGACACATTTCAAAAAAAAAAAGACAAGACCTTTTGAGCCCCAATCGAGCTTTTACAAATCTGGTTTTCTCACATTTTTCTCAATTTGGGGAAAATTTACTGTATTTAAAATAGCTATGACTGATAATCCTATTTTGAGATTTAAAAAATACAAGACCAAACTAAAAGTTTGCACTATACACAATGGGTCAATTTGTTCAAGGATCCAAACTCTAAGATTTTCCTTTGGCAAGCCGTATGGTTCTGAGTCACGGAGGCTCAACTTTACCATAACGATTAGAAGCTTGTACCTTTGATGGGCATCTATGGAGCGACCAGTTATCAGCCTCTGCGAGTAGCACGTCAGTTTCGGGCTCTATAGGACATTCCACCTCCGCTTGGGCCCAATGGATTTCGAGTTTGGTTCCACAAAGGAGAGAACTACAGAGCCGAGCTTTCTGAGGCATGGTGGAGGTGTTTCAACCACAATCCTACAGACGAGCCCACTGGAAGGATGAAGGGCACTTCGCAACAGTCGCTACATTCAGCACGACATCATTCCTGCAGAGATACTCTTGAAGATCCGATCGTGACAGAGCATCATACTCGCCAGGCTCAAATCAAAGTCAGTGAAGAAAAGGCGTTGAAGGCCCAAAGACAAGCAGATACTTTGGCTAAGGAGAATGCACAACTACGACACGCGTTGAAAGCCCATTCGTCTATGGATCATATAGCCTCTAAGAAAAGAAAAACAGTTTGATGTCGCGTCTTGTTAGCAAGTCTTCATCCTAACTTTTCATTGTTCTAAGTGGAAATGTTAGTTTGCATTTACATTTTTATGTCGGATTGTTGGGATTTTTTCTAATAATAATTGTTACTGTTCAAACCGACCTTATGGTCTCCATAATTTGTATTGAATTTTTTGCTTCAAATTGAGCCACAAAGTTTTCACAGAAAACATTCACAAGATCCTAATTCATCAAAAAAAAAAATTCGGCTTCATTCAATTGATTTTAAATTTATTACAGAATTTAAGGTAAAGAAAAACTGTCTGGATTCCAGAATTTTCTCGACTTCACTTTTGTTTCTCCATTTACCACTAGCAAACATACTTTTTTGAGAAAAATCAAAACATGAAAGTTGTAGAATGGGTTTTTAATTAGTGGACTGAAAATTTTCGGGCATCAATTCGCATTTTTGATGACCCATTTATCCTCAAATTAAAAACCGGACAAATTAGTTTCTGAGAAAAATTTTAGGAGGAAGTATTAAACTATAATAATCCATGAGGAATCTTCCTAATCTCAAAAAATAAAAGTTATTCATCATTGTCTTAACTATCAGCTTGCAAAGTTTGGCACTTTTTTTTTAATATAGTGAGAATTGATACGAATTTTCTCGTAAAAGCCGACGAAATTAGAATTTACACGAATCAATCTTTCATTCATGTCGGCTCCATTTTTGGGTCTAGAGGTTGTCATGGACCGACTCGTCATTTTCATCCATCATACTCATTTGTGTTGTTATCTTTTCCAGGTAATTCATCACGGATATGCGCACCCTCATAACACCCGCTTCAAGGCGAAGAAAATGGCGACAGAGCTGAGATTATTGCAATAGTTCAAGAGGCCCTCAAGGAGCACACAGAGGTGATGAATGAATGGATTGAGAAGACAGTATCTCAAGTAATGGAAGATATGGCTGTCAGATTTGCAGCCATGCTGCAGCCTATCTAGCTTAATTTCTCCACCCACGGTGCCTCCACTCCGCCAATGGACAATCTTGGCAAAGGCACAGATCGTGTCCCTATACCTACTCTACCGTTGGAGGATGTTATTTTCACAGGTACTAGCTCGGGTGCATCGCCCGTAGTCTCTATACCCAGACTAGCACTGTGGCCGGGGGAATGAGCAAGGAAGCTATGAAAATCATAGCCTAAATGGAGCAAAGGATACGAGAGGTGGAAGGGATACACAACATTTCCCAGGTTGACCTATCTGTCTTCTAGAAAGTCCAGGTGCCTGAGAAATTCAAGATGCCCGATTTTGAGAAGTATGATGGCACCTCCAATCCGGTTCAACATGTCCAAATGTACCAAGCTAGGATGAATAAGTATGTGGCTAATGGCCCCCTAATGGTTCAAACTTTAAGCCAGTTTAAAGATGCAGCTATGAGGTGGTATATAGACTACGAGATTTATTATATGAAAGATTAGGAAAAGGTAGCCAATTTATTTGTTAAACATTTCAGTTTAACCTAGATGCTGTCACCACCAGAGAGGATTTGGAGCAGTAAAAATGAAGAAGGACGAGATGATTAACCAGTATGCTACCAGGTAGAGAAATATCGCATCTCAGCTGAAGGCAGTGTCGCTTGAGCGGGAACTCATGAGATTATTTATCTCTACCCTTTCTCAAGTAATGCTATCACGCATCCTTGGGATTATAGCAACCTTATTTAGCCACCTCATTGCAATGAGCGAGGAGGTGGAGAGTGGCCTGAAGAAGGGGTGGTATGGAGATCAATTCAAGTATCAATTAACCACAACATTGCCACTAGAAAGTATGTCATGAAGAAGATACTTTCAAGAGGTGCTATGATCCTAGTTGCGATGGACAGTCGTGTTTTCTCTAGCCCTGTCAAGTCTGATTCTGTAAAAAAAAAAAAAGAAGTACTATACTTAATTTGTACTCATTTTCAATTAGTTTGAATTTCATTCTTCAAACGCAAGAGATGAGATGACGGGAAGAATAAAACACAAGCTCTCCTCTCATTCCATACATCAACGAGCCTTACAACAAGTCATTGGGAGGAAAAATAAAATCAAATTGAGCCCTAACAAGTATCACAAAAGAGCTCAACTGACTCTCCATACAGTTAATGCTCTGCCTACACCGAGTGGTCTGAGATTCAAGATCCGCAAACTTAAAGAATAAGCGATTGCATTTCTCCTTCAGCATGACTGCGCTGGCCTCATGATGTTCAACAGGAGTTTCAGATTCTCGATCAGGGCTCTCTCGAGAGCTATATCCACCGTTAAGTTTTCGAGCCTCTCTTCTAATCAGTCACATCTAAACTTCATCACGATGTTACTCGGGTCATGCTCGAAGTAAGTCTGGATCAAGGTTAAGCGCTCCACCAACTTCTCCCTCTCGTGAACCAACAGCGAGACCCGTTCATCAGAAGACTTGACAGCCTTCTTGTGGTGGACAACCGCGAGTTCTGCAGACTCTAAGCATTCAGATCGATCCTAATAGCAAGCTTTCATGATACGAGTTAGGGTAACCATTTGGTAGGTGTTCCAATAAGCCTCTAGAAAATTGATAAAGAGGGTTGGGAATGCCTTGTATTCCTTTCCAAATTGGTGCCTTCGATCGAAGAAGGCACTTATATCCCTAAACAGACCGAAGATCTCAGTTTCAATACCTAGATGATAGGCTATGTAAATATAGTCTCGGCCAAGAAGGTAATAAAGTCTATCCCATTTGACCATAATTTCAGCCGAGAAGATGTGCGTGGGAAGATCAGCTATTATCGTTGAAATGGTGGAGAAGAGAATCAAGGCAGACCAGTGGTTAATTGAGAATGTGAAAGTGTTATTCCGCTTTGCTTTAAGTATTGATTTCACAGTGCCATCCTCTGTTGGTCAAATTTTCCTATCTGCCCTTTTTTCGGTGTCACCCCTATTGGCTTGAATCTCTTATCCATCTACAAATTATGGGCCTACTGCTAGTCTGTAATCTCGAGCCAAACAAATCTGAATCTTTGCAAAAAATTTGAGGGATACCACCACTTTAAAAAGAAGAAGAAAAAGACAACTTGAGTAGGAGACAAGATAGATTTAGCAGAAAAGAAGAGAGAACTTATCTCCATTCGTAAAAGGAGTGAGAGCTCACCTGGAAAATCAACGCTTGAGATAGAGGAGAGAAATAATGACAGGGGTCCTACCACTATGAAAAGGTAAAAGAAGACAAACTGAACGAGAGATATGATAAAAAGTTGGGAAGACAAAAATCTTGAGGGAAGCGATACAATTTCTGAATTCACGCCTAAATCCTAAAAGAGGCTTCCTCTTAGTAGTCTTCATCCATGCTCAAAAGGTGGAGCCTTAAAGTATACACAGTCACTCAGAAAAATTTAGAGAGAGTGAAAATACAAGGAAGAATAGCAAACCTTGAGGGACTAATAGACAGTCAAGGATGTCTCAACCCAACATATCTGAGAGCTATTGTCACTTGCTGAATATGGGAAACTTTTAAGAGTTCGAGACCACATTCGACACTGAGACCATGGAACCTGACCTTTCCGCCAACGACGTCTAAGATCTCAACAAAGACAATGATGACGACAATAACAGTCAAAGAAAGCGTTACTATCGCCACACTCAGTATCAAATTCAAAAGCTTGAAGATTGCTTTACGGAGTGCCCTAACTTAGATAATAAATAAATAAAGGACCTAAGCCAAGAGTTAGGGTTGAAACTTTCACAAGTCAAGGTTTGGTTTCAAAATAAACGAACCCGAGTAAAGGCTCGACATAAATACCACGAAATCGCCTTTTTAAGAGCTGAAAATGAAAAACTCTGAGTAGAGAGCACGAGCTATAGGGAAGCTCTTGACACTGCCACTTGTCCTAACTGCAGTAGCCTCACCACCCTAAACGAAATGCAGCATCTAAGGGTCGAAAATGCTCATTTGAGAGGTGAGTTAGGTCAGTTCCTAGCAGAATCAAGTTTTGTTAAAGAAATGTATAAGAAGACCGATCTTTTGGGGTCAATATTGATGCCTACGGCGGAAAAGGGGATGTATCACCTCGAGTTAAGTTTCCCTGATAACGAGCTTACTGTCTTGATCAACCAGTTCAACATTGATGAAGCTCCGAGGCCGTAATGTTCATGCGGAGCCTGTATTTCAAAGCCAGTGATCACAGGTCCTTCAACATTGCCAATGCGTACTTGATTCGGAATAAAGCTAGCTGATCATTGGAAAGCCTGTAAAAGAGACAGAACAAATCTTGAACGAATGCATAGTTTCATGCAAAATTCCCTTGCGTGGGATATTTTCTGCTTTCTAGATGTCTAGAATTAATTCAAGAGTAAAAAATAGTGATTTTTCTTTCTCCTATCAAATGCTTGGATCCTTTGCTAAACCAAACTTGGGGCAAATAATTAAAGCAAAGTGTTGAATAGCCTCCAGTAAAGAAATTGCGAGTAAAAAGTCTATGCAAGCTCAAAGGGTAACTCTGAATCGTTTCGATCTACCCTTAATTAATTCAATTTTAAATTGAATCCATTCCATTCTTAAGAGTTTGCAAACTATCTCGAGAGCACAGTCATACCTAAATGCGTGGTTCTCTTGTTGAACAAAACTTGGGGTAAATTAATTCGTGGATATTGCCACTGGATGAATAGCTTCAAATAAGGAAATTACGAGTGAAAAGCCCAAACGAGCTTAAAGAAGGGTAACTTTGTATCGTTATGATTTACCCTTAATTATTTCAGTTATGAGTTGAGTCTATCCCATTCTTGACAGGAGATTGTCACCTATCTCGAGGGCGTCGTAAAATGGAGTTTATCTGATGCAACACGACAAGACTATGTCATCCAAAAATTAGCTCTTAAATTGAAAGGAGACCCCCATGGATGCCTACGGTCCCGCGGGTTTAATAGCATGGGAGATGACAATGGTCCGAAGTAACTCGGAAGAAAACAAGAACCCAGCCTCTTAAGCGGATTCTCCTCTTGCTCGAACTTCAGTCGAGCAAAATGAAATGAAGCTGGTAAAAGGAAAATGCAAAACACCAATGTAGTGAGCTCAAAGTGAAGGGTAACTAGATATCGATTCCAATTTATCCTTTCTAATTTCATGACTAACATGTGCTCTTTCCTTTTTGACAGGATGGGTTTACATTTAAAAAAATGATGAATAAAAAATGAAAAGAAAATGAAAAAAATGAAATGATGAACCCATGAGTAGCCAGGAAGAATTGATTGAGATTCAAAGCAACCCAAGAATCGCCCAATGAACTCAGATGAAGAGTTCAGGAGGATCATATGATCGACATGATAGTTATCTCTAACAGATAGCTAAAGCATCTTGAGTCCTTACCTAATTTATTTTACACACATTTTGTCCTTGTGCAAGGGCAAAAGTCAAGAACGAGTCTTTCCTAATCCAATGATTAAGCTCTTAAATTTGCTAAACCATATATAGGGGCAATCTACAGTCCCCCATCCTTGGAAGTTTTCTTGAAAATTTGAACAATCTTAAATAGTTCATTTTTTAAGAATATGCATGAGTCCTTCATGAAGGTACGCAATTCATTACTACATTCTGCATACTTAAAAGGTACTCACATATTGCAAAATTTCATGCATGGTTTTATCTGTATCACTAATCTTCAATGGGGAAAAGTTTTGATCAGGCAATCTGTTACATTCTATGAAAATGATCATATTAAATGAGTAATGTCAGGATGATGAAAGGCACGCCATTTTCATACATGTCCAGTATATTTTTTCGTAATGCAAATTGAGTGAAAATTTGATGCTGACAAGGTAAAGGGTTATCTTGAGAAAAGTTTGAAGATCAAAGTGATGAGAAGCATTCATTTCCTCTACCATACACACTACAAGTTATCCTTTGTTTAACCCATTTGAGCGACGGTTCGTTTCTTGCCTCTGTCAGAAATAACCCCACGCTGGGGGAATTACCAAAAAGTTCAAATGGTTAGAATTTTCTTGCATCAATCTTTGAGTATATTTATTGCATGCGAATTTTGTGTTAGCTCAAGTGCCTTAGATGAAGAGCATTTTCTTTCTGTATCCCTACACACCATACCCAGTACTTACCCAACTTGAGTAGTGGATTCATTTCAACCCAAATTAGTGATCATTCCCATGGTGAATCAAAGGGATCATCTCAAACCATCAAGATAAATGGAGATTAAAGTGACTTGGGGCAATTGGAAGCTTAGAGAAAAGTCCAAAAAAAAGAGGGTGTGAAAAAAGAAAAAACTCCATCAAGAGAAGCTCGCTTTCAAGAAAAATTCTCTCTCTTTCAAAAAAAAATGAAGACCTCGGCTGAAATGATTTGTAAGGACATTCCTATAAAGAAAGATTGTTTGTGGAAAGTCTGTTGAATCACTTGCTACATGATCAGCAACATTCAAAATATCAAAGATGGATGATCACCGATCCATTCATGATGTACCCTTTTATTATGAATAGGCTTTTCATTTTCGAGCTTACCCGAACCTACGCTACAGCCCATATCCAAAGTCTCTTCGGATTTAAGGCACTTGAGTTAACGTAGAATTTCAAATGTTTGTAAATATCATTTAAAGAAGTTTGAACAAGATCATTTTCATATCATTTTCACTGGGTTCCTGACTTGTAAACCTAATGCAATTGATAGTATCATTTCAGTCCAAAGACAAATGACTCTCACAAGTCCCCTTTGTTTAGTCTTTAATTAAGCCTGAATTACAGTCCTTGAAAAAACCCTCAAATTGGTCTGGTCATACTAATTGTGAGAATTCCCGGACCTTTGTCAAAGCATGATGGTAACAGTTCTGAGTGATTCTCATACCCATATCAATGGTCGGGTTTTAAAAAACTTTTTCATGAGAGTGAGAGAAAGTCCTTTTTGACTAAGGTTCCTCATTCAACTTGATCAAGATTTGTCAAAAGGGTCAGGTGTTTTCCCTTTTGAAGCTGTGTGATATAAGCAAAGACTCGCATGATTTGCCAATGCATGATGTTGCATTTGCATTGGATTTGCTTATATTTGCATCACAAGTGAATAAGCAGGCATGATGCAATCAGCCTAGCTGTTCCTTGATCATTCGTTTGGAAAATCCAGGTAAGTTTTCTGAACCCTTTTCAAATTGACAACTTTATTGACTTTAGTTGTCATTTTGACCTCTCGTGTTCGCATTGATGATATTCAAGTGATATATCCTTTTTGTATTCATCGATTCATTTCGGTAATACATCACTTATATTTGTGCTAGTTAGCCTTTATAGTACCAAATCATGATGAATACGCTCTCATGATCTTGGTCTTTTATCAAATTGTAATGTTTGCGCTCTTACGGTCTTGATTATTTACCAAATCACAATGTATACGCTCTTGTGATCTTGGTCCCTCTTATCAAATTGTGATGTATACGCTCTCATGATCTCGGTTCTTTGTCAATCGCAATATATGCACTATTGCGATCTTGATCCTTTACCAAATCATAATGATATGGTTTTATGATTTTGGTCTTATTTTTCCAAATTGCAATGTATATGCTCTTGCATCCTTGGTCCCTTTTTCGATTCACACTGTATACGCTCTTATGATTTCGGAAAACATATCCCAACTCTACACATATCTTGCGTTGTCCCACATCAGAGGGAAACCTCTGGTAACGGATAAGGCTTTAGTGCTTTGAGATCCTCGCAACCGCAAGAAGAAGCTTGAAAATCAAGGGAATCAACAGTATTATGACGTGCTTGGTGAAACAAGTATTTCATATGCAATCCATGTGCAAATTTCTCTAGTCCATTTCTTTGGAGTGGAGAAGTCTTAACACATGTTATTTATAGTTCTGCATATCATGCATGACTTCATCTGCATGGAAAATGGGATTAAAACCCCACAAAAAAAATTTCATTCATCATCTGCATAGTCAAAATTTAGGTTCAATTTGGTCTTTGAGCAAAACCTCTGCAAGCCTCCACTCAAAGAGGGGCAGCTGTTGACACCTAAATTTTGATTTTAATTTATATATTATACAAAAATTGAGAATTAATTTTCACCAAAAATATTTCCTCATGCATTGCATCTTACATCATTGGCGGAGGATATGAGCTTAAATTGACGGGCGATTGGACTAAACATGGGAGAAATGTGTTGAAAATTTTATGAAGGCTTGGATTTAAAGAAATATTTTCTCAGGGACTGAATCGCAAATACTTAAGACTTCAAGGACTAGAATGTAAATATTTAAAATTTGAGAGACTATTTTGTAGATTACTAAAAAGGAGAGTTAGTGGAGAAATTAGAAAGGAAGGTGGAGAAATGATGAAGAAGAAAGAAAGATAGAGAAGAGAAGGTAGAGAAAGGGAGATGGAGATGAAGAAACGAAGATGGATAGAGAGAAAAGGAGATAGAAGAGAAGGAAATCCAAAGGGAACTAAGTGAGAGCATATTTTTAGAGGAGAGTTTTGAAGAGTGAAAGTTTGGAAGCTTGGTGCCACCATTGCCAATTCCTCCTTCATCAACACAAAACCGCATCCATCCATGTCGCTAGAGTCGTGATTCGAGATCCTGATCAACAACGCAATACGAGATTTGAATTTGGTAGTCAAATCCGTCAAATTAGGTAATGATTCTAATCTTTAGAATATCAAAAAAATTCATTGCCTAAATTGATTGATTTGAATCCCGATTAAATCTTGCTGGATATATCATTCCATTGCCATGCTTAAAAATTACATCTTTCAAAAATTCATATCATGTAGATAATTGCACGCGTGATTTATCTTGTAAATATTTATGTTGAATCACATCATTTTTTAAGATTACATATCAAAAAATGAAAATTCATGTTTAAAAAAAATCATTCATGGCATACCTTGCATATAGTTTAGTTCTTCACATTGCCATATATAAAAAAAATTGCACCCTTAAAGTTCAAGTGGAAATTCATCATAAGTGTCAAATTGAACATTTTTTGTGAAATTGGTACCGAAATGGCATTAATTGAAAAAATTAATGTAATCAAGTCCCCAAACTTATTGATCTCTGGTTCGTAGGAATAAAGTATTTCTCCCGATACTTTATTTAGGTGTCTAATCAACTTACCAAAAATGATTAGTGGCGACTCCAAAAATTAAAATCTTTTGTCTAATAATCATTTGAACCATAAGTAACGATTTGATAGAACTTGAGAGGGTTCGAGCTAAGTTAATTAATCTAATTAATTAACTTGGTAATCCATCAACCTAAAATTTAGAAAGCTCGATTTTTTTTAGGTTGCGACATCAACCCTTGAGGTCGATCTTGTCTTTTGCACAGGCTTTTTGGCGCATGAGTGATGAGAAGATGGGTAATCCTAACCTTTGCAGAAGATTATGTATTTTGTATTTGTTGAGAACCTGGGTTAAAGTTGTACAAATGATGTCTAACATAAATAAAGTTGCCTGTGTACATTAACTATAATTTGCTTAATTGAGCCCATGTAATTAACTTAAGCCTTGATTAAACGAACTTTGATGACTATGCAAACCCCCCTCCTTGACATGCTGTGTATGCATCACACAAGCAGCGTACTGTGTCATCGCTCAATGGCTTGGTTTCGATTTTCAGAATTTGCAGAGCTTGCAACTTACAGATCAAGCAACTCCTTAAGCGGATGATGAAGCGAACCACGTTCTCGACGCGAACCAGGCTAAGGTTGGGAATTCCTAATTCGCTAGTGACATTAGCTGGTGACATCGTAACGGCAGTTCCACCATAAAACATTATGTACTCAATTGTAATCTGTATGAACACGATAATGTTAGGTGTAAGATTAACAATTAATTTCATGCGTGAGGCCATGCAAATTATCTCATGCGTGTGGCCATGCTCATGCCGGAAAAAATCTGAAAAATATTTTTTGAGAAGTTATTTTTCGTGAAATAATGGAGCCTTAATAAATCAATTTTATCAAATAATCTAAGTAAATTTGATATTACTTATATGTCGATTGCTGACGATAAAAAATGGTTGGTCAGTCTGGCAATGATTGCTTCATTACCTATCAAGCAAGGCGTTAGTCGATCACGTTTGCAAAACAAAGCAAAATTGGTGAAAAGATCCTTAAAGAGCAGGCTCTCTTCTCTAACTTGTGCAACACAAGCTTATTGATACAAGACGCGAACTAAAGAGAACGAACTGTCTTTTGAAATATGCTGAATGCCTAAATCCCATCTTATCGTATCAGGTATTTGGGCGATCTCAAGATACATCTGGATTAAAACAATTCACATTGGCATATGTCCGGTTATTGCACGGCTGGCCAAGTCGAGAATCACCATGAAGATAGCTGATTGTCGTCGCCTCCGACTACAGCCGATTGTCATGGCGGTCAATTTATTCTAAGATAGGATAATACCAAGTTTGTAGATCACTTCCAACTGAACTTGGACCGACAGAGGCTTGCGGGTCGATGCGTCCAGGGGACAGACTTTGTGTGTGGACTGTGGTGGCCGGCCGGCGGCAAGGCCGTGAGGAGCTTTGCTCTCTCTCAATTGGCGTTTTCTGCCTATGGAAAGCGTCCCCTTCTCCAAGTGGGTGGCTCTCGGTTTTGTAGAAGTGCAGTTATCCTTGACTTTTCTCTAAGGCATGCTCTTCTTTTCGTCCCTTTCCTCTCTCATGGCTCTGCTTTTTTTCTTCTTCGTTGTGGTCGCGTGTACCATCGTATGACCGTACCTGACAATTGTATTGGCCTTCGAATATCTGCCTTGTATTCAATAATAGTGGCCTCCTCTTATGTGAAGCAAGCTTGTGCTTAAATAGGCAAAGTTAGGGTTTTGTAAGTTTCGATTAATTACGAAGTAATCCCCCAACTTGCAAGACCCTTTTAATTAAGCCTCGAGCGACTTAATCACACTTCATTAAGTTCAAATTAGCTTATTTTCCTTAAGAATTTCGGCCTACACTCTCCCATGAGTCAACGAAATTTTTCTACCGTAGTCTCAATTTAGATAATTCAATTAAGCTCAAAACCTTTGAATTAATTTCATCATTGCCGGTTCAGATAATATGCAATGTAATGCATGAATAGGAAAATTAAATATTCTATACATGAAAACTAATAATTATTTTTAGCGAGAATCAAAATTAATTCTCATTTTTTTAAATGTAAAATGAATGATTTAAGGAAAAATCAAAATTTAGATATCAACAGCTGTGAGTTGGATAAGCAAAAGGTGGAGCACGACTGCTTTATCACTATTGAGGTAGATTACATGACCTTACTCATGCTGCTAAGGAATGATCTAACCACACACATTATGTAAAGAGCTTGATTTTACATATGCAGGAATGAAGATTGGGTACAATAGCCAAAGTGCTATATTTTTGGATAAGAATCCCAAATTTTATGCAAGAACAAAGCACATCGAAATACAATATCTCTTCATCGGAGTGAAAGTGGAAAAGAAGGCTGTAGTCTTGGAAAAGCTAACACATAGGTGAGCAATGAAATTTTTTTACCAAAATAGTGAGTGCAGGAAAGTTTGAATGATGTACAACTGTGTCTGGTTTAAAGAAGCATGTGGAGTATTCACCAAGTGGAAGAATGTTAGAGTGTCGTTCATATTCCCCATCGATAAGAAAGTACAGTGATCCGGTGGTGAATACTTTGTAGAAACGTTTGAATGGTGTATAATTTCTCTCTCTTGCAATTGGGAGTTGTAACAGACATATGAGAGATGTTAATTATAGTAGAATCATTTTTTGAAAAATAACCCTAATTTAAGAGTGAATCAGGATAAACCTTTATATCTCAATTTTTTTTTGTCGCATTTACTCTTTATTTCGTTGTATTTATACACTTAATCTTAACAAAAATAACATAGTGACTATGTTATTTTTGTTAAGATTAAGTGTATAAATACAACGAAATAAAGAGTAAATGCGACAAAAAAAAATTGAGATATAAAGGTTTATCCTGATTCACTCTTAAATTAGGGTTATTTTCAAAAAATGATTCTACTATAATTAACATCTCTCATATGTCTGTTACAACTCCCAATTGCAAGAGAGAGAAATTATACACCATTTCAAACGTTTCTACAAAGTATTCACCAACCGGGATCACTGTACTTTCTTATCGATGGGGAATATGAACGACACTCTAACATTCTTCCACTTGGTGAATACTCCACATGCTTCTTTAAACCAGACACAGTTGTACATCATTCAAACTTCCTGCACTCACTATTTTTGGTAAAAAAAATTTCATTGCTCACCTATGTGTTAGCTTTTCCAAGACTACAGCCTTCTTTTCCACTTTCACTCCGATGAAGAGATATTGTATTTCGATGTGCTTTGTTCTTGCATAAAATTTGGGATTCTTATCCAAAAATATAGCACTTGGCTATTGTACCCAATCTTCATTCCTGCATATGTAAAATCAAGCTCTTTACATAATGTGTGTGGTTAGATCATTCCTTAGCAGCATGAGTAAGGGTCATGTAATCTACCTCAATAGTGATAAAGCAGTCGTGCTCCACCTTTTGCTATCCAACTCACAGCTGTTGATATCTAAATTTTGATTTTTCCTTAAATCATTCATTTTACATTTAAAAAAAATGAGAATTAATTTTGATTCTCGCTAAAAATAATTAATTAGTTTTCATGTATAGAATATTTAATTTTCCTATTCATGCATTACATTGCATATTATCTGAACCGGCAATGATGAAATTAATTCAAAGGTTTTGAGCTTAATTGAATTATCTAAATTGAGACTACGGTAGAAAAATTTCGGTTGACTCATGGGAGAGTGTAGGCCGAAATTCTTAAGGAAAATAAGCTAATTTGAACTTAATGAAGTGTGATTAAGTCGCTCGAGGCTTAATTAAAAGGGTCTTGCAAGTTGGGGGATTACTTCGTAATTAATCGAAACTTACAAAACCCTAACTTTGCCTATTTAAGCACAGCTTGCTTCACATAAGAGGAGGCCACTATTATTGAATACAAGGCAGATATTCGAAGGCCAATACAATTGTCAGGTACGGTCATACGATGGTACCACGCGACCACAACGAAGAAGAAAAAAGCAGAGCCATGAGAGAGGAAAGGGACGAAAAAGAAGAGCATGCCTTAGAGAAAAGTCAAGGATAACTGCACTTCTACAAAACCGAGAGCCACCCACTTGGAGAAGGGGACGCTTTCCATAGGCAGAAAACGCCAATTGAGAGAGAGCAAAGCTCCTCACGGCCTTGCCGCCGGCCGGCCACCACAGTCCACACACAAAGTCTGTCCCCTGGACGCATCGACCCGCAAGCCTCTGTCGGTCCAAGTTCAAGTTTGGAAGTGATCTACAAACTTGGTAATTATCCTATCTTAGAATAAATTGACGGCCATGACAATCGGCTGTAGTCGGAGGCGACGACAATCAGCTATCTTCATGGTGATTCTCGACTTGGCCAGCCGTGCAATAACCGGACATATGCCAATGTGAATTGTTTTATCCAGATGTATCTTGAGATCGCCCAAATACCTGATACGATAAGGATGGGATTTAGGCATTCAGCATATTTCAAAAGACAGTTCGTTCTCTTTAGTTCGCGTCTTGTATCAATAAGCTTGTGTTGCACAAGTTAGAGAAGAGAGCCTGCTCTTTAAGGATCTTTTCACCAATTTTGCTTTGTTTTGCAAACGTGATCGACTAACGCCTTGCTTGATAGGTAATGAAGCAATCATTGCCAGACTGACCAACCATTTTTATCGTCAGCAATCGACATATAAGTAATATCAAATTTACTTAGATTATTTGATAAAATTGATTTATTAAGGCTCCATTTATTTCACGAAAAATAACTTCTCAAAAATATTTTTCAGATTTTTTCCGGCATGAGCATGGCCACACGCATGAGAATAATTTGCATGGCCTCACGCATGAAATTAATTGTTAATCTTACACCTAACATTATCGTGTTCATACAGATTACAATTGAGTACATAATGTTTTATGGTGGAACTGCCGTTACGATGTCACCAGCTAATGTCACTAGCGAATTAGGAATTCCCAACCTTAGCCTGGTTCGCGTCGAGAACGTGGTTCGCTTCATCATCCGCTTAAGGAGTTGCTTGATCTGTAAGTTGCAAGCTCTGCAAATTCTGAAAATCGAAACCAAGCCATTGAGCGATGACACAGTACGCTGCTTGTGTGATGCATACACAGCATGTCAAGGAGGGGGGGTTTGCAATAGTCATCAAAGTTCGTTTAATCAAGGCTTAAGTTAATTACATGGGCTCAATTAAGCAAATTATAGTTAATGTACACAGGCAACTTTATTTATGTTAGACATCATTTGTACAACTTTAACCCAGGTTCTCAAACAAAATACAAAATACATAATCTTCTGCAAAGGTTAGGATTACCCATCTTCTCATCATCATGCGCCAAAAAGCCTGTGCAAAAGACAAGATCGACCTCAAGGGTTGATGTCGCAACCTAAAAAAAATCGAGCTTTCTAAATTTTAGGTTAATGGATTACCAAGTTAATTAATTAGATTAATTAACTTAACCCAAACTCTCCCAAGTTCTACCAAATCGTGACTTATGGTTCAAGTAATCATTAGACAAAAGATTTTAATTTTTGGAGTCATCACTAATCATTTTGGATAGGTTGATTAGACACCTAAATAAAGTATTGGGAGGAATACTTTATTCCTACGAACAAGAAATCAATGAGTTCGGGGACTAGGTTACATTAATTTTTTCAATTAATATCCTTTCGGTACCAATTTCATGAAAAATGCTCAATTTGACACTTCTAATGAATTTCCACTTGAAGTTTAAAGATGCAATTTTTTTTACTTTTTTATATGACAATGTGAAGAACTAAACTATATACAATGCATGCCGTGAATGATTTTTTTTAAATATGAATTTTCATTTTTTGCAATGTAATCTTAAAAAATGATGTGGTTCAACATAAATATTTACAAGATAGATCACGCGTGCAATTATCTGCATGATGTGAATTTTTGAAATATGTAATTTTTAAGCATGGCAATGGAATGATATATCTAATAAGATTTAATCGGGATTTAAATCAATCAATTTAGGCAACGATTTTTTTTATATTTTAAAGTTAGAATCGTTACCTTATTTGACGGATTTGACTATCAAATTTACCTTGTATTGCGTTATTGATCAGGATCTCGGATCACGATTTCAACGATGGAAATGGATGCGGTTTTGTGTCGATGAATGAGGAATTAGTAATGGTGGTATTGAGCTTCCAAACTTTCACTCTCCAAAACTCTCCTCTATTGGTTCCTTTGGATTTTCTTCTTCATTCTCTCCTTCAAAGCATTTTTTCTTCCTCCTTTTATAGCCTTCTCTTCTATCTCTCTTTCTCCATCCCTATCCACCTTTCTCTCTATCAATCTTCCTTTCTTCATCTCCATCTCCCTTTCTTTCTATCCATCTTCTTTTTTCATCTCCATCTCCCTTTCTCTACCTTCTCTTCTCTATCTTTCTTTCTCCATCTTCCTTTTTAATTTCTCCATTAACTCGCCTTCTTAACCATTTGCAAAATAGTCCCTCAAGTTTTATTTATTTACATTCTAGTTCTTGAAGTCTTAAGTATTTACAATTCAGTCCTTGAGAAAATATTTCTTTAAATCCAAGCTTCATAAAATTTTCAACACATTTTCCCCATGTTTAGCCCAATCGCCCGTCAATTTAAGCTCACATCCTCCGCCAATTATGCAAGATGCAATACATGAGGAAATATTTTTGGTGAGAATTAATTCTCAATTTTGTGCAATATATAAATCGAAATCAAAATTTAGGTGTCAACAGCGATCCCTCTTTGAGTGAAGGCTCGCAGAGGTTTCGCTCAAAGACCAAATTGAATCTAAATTTTGACAATACAGATGATGAATGAATTTTTTGGTAGGGTTTTAATCTCATTTTTTTATGCAGATAAAGTGATGCACGATATGCAAAACTGTAAATAACATGTGCTAAAACTTCTCCGCTCCAAAGAAATGGATTAGAGAAACCGCACATGGATCGCATATGAAAGCCTGTTTCACCAGGCACGTCATAATACTATTGATTCCCTTGATTTCTAAGCTTCTTCTTGTGGTTACGAGGATCTCAAGATACTAGAGCCTTATCTGTTACCCTCTGATGCGGGACAACGCAAGATATGTGTGGAGTTGAAATATGTTTTTCGAAATCACAAGAGCGTATACATTGTAAATCGAAAAAGGGACCAAGAATGCAAGAGCATAAACATTGCAATTTGGAAAAATAAGACCAAAATCATAAGAGCATATCATTATGATTCGATAAAGGATCAAGATCGCAAGAGCGCATACATTGCGATTTGATAAAGAACCAAGATCATGAGAGCGTGTACATCACAATTTGGTAAGAGGGGCCAAGATCACAAGAGCGTATACATTGTGATTTGGTAAAGGATCAAGACCGCAAGAGCGCATACATTACGATTTGACAAAAGACCAAGATCACGAGAGTGTATTCATCATGATTTTGTACTATAAATGCTAACTAGCACAAATATGAGTGATATATTACCGAATGAATCGATGAATACAAAAAAGATATATCACTTGAATCTCATCAATGTGAACACGAGAGGTCAAAATGACAACTAAAGTCAATAAAGTTATCAATTTGAAAAGGGTTCAGAAAACTTACCTAGATTTCCAAACGAATGATCAAGGCACAGCTAGGCTGACTGCATCATGCCTGCTTATTCATTTGTGATGCAAATATGAGCAAATCCAATGCAAATGCAACATTATACATAGGCAAATCATGTGGGTCTTTGCTTACATCACAAAACTTCATTGGAGAATTTGTAAATAAGGGAACATGCTTGACCCTTTTGAGAAATCCTGATCAAGTTGAATGAGGAACCTTAGTCAAAAAAGACTTTTTGAAATCCAACCATTGATACAGATATGAGAATCACTCAGAACTGTCACCATCATGTTTTGATAAGGGTTCAAAAATTCTCGCAATTAGTATGACTAGACCAATCTAAGAGGTCTTTTCAAGGGTTGTAATTAGGCTTGGCCAAAGACTAAACAAAGGGGACTTGTAGAGTCATTTGGCTTTGGAGTGAAATGATACTATCAGTTGCATTGGGTTTACAAGTCAAGAACCCAGTGAAAATGATATGAAAATGATCTTGTTCAAACTTCTTCAAGTGATATTTATAAACATTTAAAATTCTACGTTAACTCAAGTGCCATAAATTTGAAGAGACTTTGGGTATGGGCTATGACGTAGTTTCAGGTAAGCTCGAAAATGAAAGGCCTATTCATAACAAAAAAGTACATTATGAATGGATCAGTGATCATCCATCTTTGACACTATGAGTGTTGCTGATCATGTAGCAAGTGATTCTACAGACTTTTCACAAGCGATCTTTCTTTTCAGGAATGTCCTTACAAATCATTTCAGCCGAGATCTTCCTTTTCTTTCTTTTTTTGAACGAGAGAGAATTTTTCTTGCAAGCAAGCTTCTCTTGATCGAGTCTTTTCTTTTTTTCGCACCCTCCTTTTTTGGACTTTTCTCTAAGCTTCCAATTGCCCCAAGTCACTTCAATCTCCATTTATCTTGATGGTTTGAGATGATCCTTTGATTCACCATGGGAATGATCACCAACTTAGGTTGAAATGAATTCATTGCTCAAGTTGGGTAAGCAATGGGTATGGCATGTAGGGATATAAAAAAAAAATGAAGGCACTTGAGCTAACACAAAATTCGCATGCAATAAATATACTCGAAGATTGATGCAAGAAAATTCTAACCATTTGAACTTTTTGGTAATTCCCCCAATGTGGGGTTGTTTCTGACAAGGGCAAGAAACGAATATTTGCTCAAAGGGGTTAAACAAAGGATAACCTGTAGTGTGTATGGTAGAGGAAATGAATACCTCTCATCACTTTGATCTTCATACTTTTCGCAAGATAACCATTTACCTTTGCGGCATCGAATTTTCACTCAATTCGCATTGCGAAATAATATACTGGACATGTATGAAAATGGCGTGCCTTTCATCGTCCTGACATTCCTCATTCAATATGATCATTTTCATAGAATGGAATAGATTGCCTGATCAGAACTCTTCTCTATTGAAGATTAGTGATATAGACAAAACTATGCATGAAATTTTACAATATGTGAGCACCTTTTAAGCATGCAGAATGTAGCAATGAATTGTGTAGCTTCATGAAAAACTCATGCATATTCTTAAGAAATGAACTATGCAAGCATGTTCAAATTTGCAAGAAAACTCCCAGGAATGGGGGACTGTAGATTGCCCATACATATGGTTTAGCAACTTTGAGAGCTTAATTCTTGGATTAGAAAGATCGTTCCTGACTTTTGCCCCTACACATGGAGAAATGTGTGTGAAATAAATCAGGTAAGGACTCGAGATGCTTTAGCTATCTGTTGGAGATAACTGTCGTGTCGGTCATATGCCCCTTCTGAACTCTTCATCTAAGCTCATTGGGCAATTTTTCGGGTTGCTTTGAAACCCAGTCAATTCTTCTTGACTACTCGTGGGTTCATCATTTCATTCATTTTTTTTCATTCATAATTTTTTAAATGTAAACCCCTCCTGTCAGAAAGGAAAGAGCACACGTTAGTCATGAAATTATAAAGGATAAATTGAAATCATACCTAGTTATCATTCACTTTGAGCTCGCCACATTGGTGCTTTGCGTTTTCCTTTTACCAGCTTCACCGTTTGATTTCGTTCGATCGTGTATTCTTGCCTTCTTCCGAGTTACTTTGGACCATTATCATCTCTCATGCCATTAGGTATGTGGGACCGTAGGTGTCCATGGGGGCTTCCCTTCAATTTAAGGGCTAATTTTTTGCTGAGAAAGTCTTGTCGTGTTGCATCGAATAAACTCCATTTAACGACACCCCTAAGGCAGATGACAATCTCCTGTTAAGAATAGGATAGACTCAACTCGTAATTGAAATAATTAAGAGTGAATTAGAACGATACAAAATTACCCTTCATTTTGAGCTCGCCTAGGCTTTTCACTCGTAATTTCCTTGTTTGAAACTATTCATTCAATGGCAATATTCACGAATTAATTTGCCTCAAGTTTTGTTGAACAAGAGAACCTCACATTTGGGAATGATTATGCTCTCGAGACAGTTTGCAAACTCCTGAGAATGGAAAGGATTCATTTTAGAATTAAAGTAATTGAGGGTAGATCGAAACGATACAGAGTTACTCTTTGAGCTTGCACGGACTTTTTACTCACAATTTCTTTATTGGAGGCTATTCAACACTTTGCTTTAATTAATTTGCCTCTGGTTTGGTTTAGCAAAGGATCCAAGCATTTGATAGGAGAAAGAAAATTACTACTTTTTTACTCTTGAATTAATTCTAGACATCTAGAAAATAGAAAATATCCCGCGCAAGGGAATTTTGCATGAAACTATGCATTCATTCAAGATTGGTTCTACCTCCTTTGCAGGCTCTCCAATGATCAGCTAGCTTTATTTCGAATCAGGTACGCATCGGCAATGTTGAAAGACCCGTGATAACTGGCTTCGAAATACAAGCTCTGTATGAGCATTACGGCCTCTGAGCTTCATCAACATCGAACTGGTTGATCATGGCGGTAAGCTCGTCGTCAATGCCACCTGATTCAGGGTGATACATCCCCTTTTCTCGGAAAGCATCAATACTGACCCATAGGATCGATCTTATCGTACATTTCTCTAACAAAACTCGATCCTGCTGCATTTCGTCGAGGGTGGCGAGGCTACCGCAGTTAGGACAGGTGGCAGTATCAAAAGCTTCCCTACACGTTGTGTTCTTTGCTCGGAGTTTTCATTTTCAGCTCTTAGAAACGCGATTTTCACGGCGTTCATGTCGAGTCTTCAATTGGGTTCGCTTATGAAACCAAAACTTGGCTTGTGAAAGTTCAGTTTTAGCTCTTGGCTTAGTTCTTTTCTTTGTTTATTATTTGGTTAGGGCACTCCATGAAGAAATCTTTAAGCTTTTGAGTTTGATACCGAGTATGGCGACAGTAACGCTTCCTTTGACCGTTGTTGTTATCATCGTTGTCTTCATTGAGATCTTGGACGTCGTGGTGGAAGGGTCAGGTTCCATGGTTTCAGTGCCAAACGTGGTCTCAAACTCTTCATCTCTCATATTCAGCAAGTGACTATAGCTCTCAAATATATTGGGTTAAAACATCCTTGACTGGTTACTGGCCCCTCAAGGTTTGCTACTCTTCCTTGTATTTTCACTCTCTCTAAATTTTTCTGAGTTATCGTGTATGCTTTAAGGCTCCTCCCTTTTGAGCACAGATGAAAACTACAAGAGGACACCTCTTTTAAGATTTAGGCATGAATTCACAAATTGTATCACTTCCCCAAGATTTTTTTGTCTTCCTAACTTTTTACCATATCTCCTGCTCGGTTTGTCTTCTTTCACCTTTTCATAGTGATAGGACCCTTGTCATTATTTCTCCCGCCTGTCTCAAGCGTTAATTTTGCAGGTGAGCTCTCACTCCTTTTACGAATGGAGATAAGTTCTCTCTCTTTCTGCTAAATCTATCTTGTCTCCTACTCAAGTTGTCTTGTCATTATTTCTCCCGCCTGTCTCAAGCGTTAATTTTGCAGGTGAGCTCTCACTCCTTTTACGAATGGAGATAAGTTCTCTCTTCTTTTCTGCTAAATCTATCTTGTCTCCTATCAAGTTGTCTTTTTCTTCTTCTTTTTTAAAGTGGTGGTATCCCCTCAAAATTTTTCGCAAAGATTCAGATTTGTTTGGCTCGAGATTACAGACTAGCAGTAGGCCCATAATTTGTAGATGGATAAGAGATTCAAGCCAATAGGGGTGACACCGAAAAAAAGGGCAGATAGGAAAATTTGACCAACAGAGGATGGCACTGTGAAATCAATACTTAAAGCAAAGCGGAATAACACTTTCACATTCTCAATTAACCACTGGTCTGCCTTGATTCTCTTCTCCACCATTTCAACGATAATAGCTGATCTTCCCACGCACATCTTCTCGGCTGAAATTATGGTCAAATGGGATAGACTTTATTACCTTCTTGGCGAGACTATATTTACATAGCCTATCATCTAGGTATTGAAACTGAGATCTTCGGTCTGTTTAGGGATATAAGT
>JAGVVM010023542.1:0-13803 GCA_019149425.1 Psidium friedrichsthalianum | reverse complement strand
TTCTCTCTGCCCATCGTACTTTTTTTTTGTGAAAATTCTGAATCAACAAACTGGCAAACAAATGGGGGGTAACATGTTCAAATTGTGACTATCACCAATTTGTTTCATGAGAAATTTACCATACATTGAATTGGATGCTCTAGTTTTATCTTTTACTAAGGCAGCTCCAAGTCTCTGTCGTTTTAATTATCCTAATTTCCTTAGACATGCTCCAAATAATGTCGTCGACACTTACACCTGAGTGTGGATGTTATTACAGGGCTGAGTATCTTGTCTTAGATGAATCTGATAAGCTGTTCGAACTGGTCTAGTAAAGCAGATTGATTTTGTTGTCAAGGCAGCTCCAATCCTTCAATTGTACGGTCTCTATCAGTGCTACCTTACCTGATTACGTGAAGAGCTCGCCAGAACGATTATGCATGATGCTGTTCGAGTGATTGTCGGTAGGAAGTAAGTACGATATGCTTTTTCAGGGAGTTGGAAGTGCATGACAGTTCCATCTTTTGACATGTTCCAATATTTTGTGTACAGGAATATGGCTTCTGAATCGATTAAACAAAAGTTGGTCTTGCTGGAAGTGAAGAAGGGAAGCTTCTTGCACTTCGTCAGAGTTTTGCTGAGGTAGCTTTTTATTTGATGATATATGGTAAAATTTTTTTTGATAAATTGCTGATCAAGCATGTGAGCGAGTGCTAAAACTAGGTGCATCTCATTTCTGTTGGGGAGAAGGAGCAAAGTTCTCTTTCACCATATTTATATGACGCTTGATGTGGGAAATGTTACCTTAAAAGCATCCTCCTTAGTGAGATTCTAGGAAGCTGATATGCAATATGAGGGGTATTACATTCCCCCTCCATCATCTTGCAGATTGATGCTAGATCTAAAGCAGGCAATCAACAGAATCAACTATTTGTTGGTTTTTTTTTTGGGGCTTTTCGTGGTGGGAACAAGTCAGTCAAATGTGGGTCATAATGGGATCAGAGAAAAGAAATAATTGAGGAGCTAATTGACAATGTTATTCTCTTGTTTGTTTGGCCTGGTTATTATATTATTTTTTTGAATTAAAACACTGTACTTCTCGATGGTTCTTTGTTGATGTATTGGGTTTTTATGTATGTTATATGTGTTTGCAGAGTTTGAATCCCCTGTCTCATCTTTGTTCAAAGTAAGGAGAGGGCTAAAGAACTCTATGGGGAGCTAGCGTTGGACACATTCGAGCAAGTGTTATCCATTCTGATCTATCCCAAATACAGGTAATTTTATTCCATCTTCTCTTTATTGATGTTTATTCCACTATTTATGTGTCTCTATTGTTCACTTGTTCCTTCATACCTTAAGCAAGGGGAATTTACTCAATTTAGTATGGGAAGATCATTGTTGCCAGTTTATCAGACTCCAACTTTTAGAGTCACCGATTCTGTGTTGCGACCCTGGTATCTTAAGCAAGGGGAATTTAGTATTGGTTAATCATTCTTGCCAGTTTATCAGACTTCAACTTTTGCGTATGATTGTGACGATGAGATGTGGCAGATTACCTGTCAATTGAAACATTTCTGCACTAGCTGTGTCAAATTCCTTTGCAGTTGCAAAAGTGCTAGTGTATAAACTGAATATAGTAATGGGCAAATTAATCTCATATATTACTACTAATTCTCCAGGCATTGGATCTGATGTTTTCGCATCTTCTTGCGAAGAGTTTTCAGAAATTTTGGTCTGCTTTAGTTTTAATTTATTTATCCCTGGGATGCAGAGGGAAAATTGCTGTCGATGATTTCAGAGCTGGAAAAACTTGGGTATTAATTGCCACAGATGTTATTGCAAGGGGTATGGATTTCAAAGGCGTCAATTGCGTCATCAATTATGATTTTCCTGATTCTGCGGCAGCATATATTCACAGGATAGGTATGCTTCTTCTATTGCATCTACTTCATACTATCGACAGGTGCCATAGGAGAATGGTAGATGTCTACTTGGAAAGTCTCTATCTAAATTTTGTATAGATATTTTGATGCGTTCTCTGTAGCTTTGTGAGAAGTTGACACATGGCCCCTTACTACTATGACCAAGAAATTGTATGTGAAGGACTCTATCACCGGGGACAGTCCAAGAAATATTCCTCCGTCTATGTTTGTCGTCTCTCTGTCTCTGTCATGTCAAGGTCGGGGATGTATTGACCTACCTCACCAGGCTGTTTTGGGCCACCACAACCTCACGTGAGGTAACCCATGGCACTGTGACCTCGATCTAGGGTTGCAACGACCATGATGACCTCGACCTTCCAGCATGAGAGTGCTAAGACGTTGGCGATGCACCTGTAAAGTGGTCGGAGGTGGTGGGTTGAAGGCCACTGGTGGCGGATGGTGGTGGTGAGGACTTTGACTAGGGTTTTGATATCTAGGACTGTGGATGATTTGGGGTTAAGGTTTTCTTTGGGTTGTTCCTCTAAGGAAGTGTAAGTTAGTCATTTTAGCTCTAGTTGTTTATGCCAAAAAAAAGAGTGCACAAGCTACAAAGGTTTAAAAGTAGAGGATGTTTTTGGTATTTTCCCTTAAAATACCATATCAAGCAGTGATTTTAGTACATGAAATCATGGCGGCTATAAACCTATGTACTTCTAATCAATTCCATCATAAAATTTAGTGCACTCGGCACAATCAGATATGAATCTAGGCATGGTTATTTATATGCCAAAGACAACCTATTAAGGGATTCATGAGGGGCAATCTATTCGATCGACCAGCTGTATCTGATTTTGTTGTGTCCGTACTTTTTGCTTTGCTTCACTATTTACTTTATACGGGGGGAGCTAGTTGTAATTCTATAAGACATATGACTGGTGTTAAGACAAAACACAGGCTCGATGACCTATTTTATCTCTTTGTTTTTTCTCCTGTTGGTGTTTGAAATAGGTCGGTCGGGCAGGGCAGGAAGGAGTGGAGAAGCCATTACCTTTTACACTGAAGATGACATTCCATATTTGCGGAACATAGCTAATGTCATGACAGCTTCAGGCTGCGAGGTACCTTCTTGGATTATGTCCTTGACAAAAAGAAGTGGAAGAAGCACAGGGAAAAGAGAATCGATTTACTACTAAACAAAAGATGAGATAGCGTGAGAAATTCCATGGAGCTTCATTTTCTACAAGGCTCGCTGATTTTTTTCTTTTTCCATTTATTTCTTTGGCCACGACCTTCCTTTTTCAATTTTGAAGCAGTGGTAGCGGGGACCTGAGTTTTGAGAGGGATTGGGACAGTGTACATGGTTACAGTTAGGGGTGATCGGTTCCCGGTCTGGTCCGATTCCCCTCAAGAACCGGGAACCGGACCAGTGGTGGTCCCGGATCCCCATTTGCCGGATCGGGAACCGGACCGACCCCCCCCAATAACTAGACGGACCGGACCAACAAATTGCTTGCTATTTACGTTCAGTTTTGGGCACTTTATGCAATCCTGAGCAATTTATTTACATGTGAAGCTGGCTTCACATCAAGCTAGATTCCATTTCGTGGTCTTGACTGTGATGTGCCACAGACTTCACATACAAAATAAAATACAATAAAAAAATGGTCCGGTCCGGGCGGTTCGATCCTATATCTTGGAATCGGGAACCGGACTGCTCGGTCATCGGTTTCAATTTTGGGAATTGGGAACCGGATCGGATACCTCAGAACCGGACCACCAGTCCCTGTTGGTTCGGGCGGTCCTGTTCCGGTTGGGTCTGTTTGCTCGCCCTAGTTACGCTTTTTTCAGCTAAGAGTAACTGTTTCTGAGCCACATGCCCACAGTTCTAATTTGCATTTTTGTCCAATTATGTTCGGTTCTACGGATTCTACTAGTATTGGATTGTGTTGCATTGGACACGGTTTGGTTTCAGTTTAGACTCCGTTGTTTTTGTTTCATGAAAAACATCTTCCTAGAAAATCTTGTTCTCATTTTCTTGCGTTTGGGGCGTGGAAATTGAGCAGTCAAGGAAAATATTTTCTGGTCAGCGGAAAATATGCTTTTAAATTATTAAAAATGGAAATCATTTTCGACTCTCATGTCGTCACATTCTCTTCCTCAACACTGAAATCCCTTTCACGATTCTGTGCTCCTTCCGTACTCTCTCAAATCCCTTCAATCCCTCTCTCTCTCTGATCAGAAAACAAGCACGCTCCCCTAATTTCTCTCTCACCATAGAATTCATCCAACCACTGTAGAAGGAAGGGCTCATGGATAGCTTGGCAGGCGAGGTTGAGTGAGGTGAGTTCAACGAGGTGAGATTGACCTTGCTGAGTCTCTGAACTCGCTAGATCTGGTGAGTCAAGCCTCATCAGCCATAGCAAGCCCACCAGATCTAGTGAGGTGAGGCTTTGTCGGCCTTGATTAGGGCTAGTCGTCGCCGGCTCAAGTGAGGCCAGTTATCGTTGGCAACGTCAAGCCTCGCCACTGTGGTTGGCCGGGGTTAAGTGAGCTACTTGGTATGGTGGAGATTTTGCCAGGGTGGAGTCGGAGTGTTGAGGTTAGGTGGGAGGAACTAGGGGTATAGAAAAAATAAAAACATAAAAAAAAAGAAATAAAAAGAGAAAAGGGAAAAAGATAAGATAAATAGTTAAAACATTAACCTTACCAAAAAAATAGTTAAAACATCAAAAATTTTGATTTGTTTGAAAAAAAATGATAGGAAAAGCCGAAAAATAAAAAAATTATGGAAATGACTACACGAAGGAATAGGAAAAAGATAAAGATAAATAGTTAAAAACATTAAAAATTTTGAATTGTTTTCTTTTGAAAAAAATAAAAGAAAAAGCAGAAAAATAAAAAATTATGGAAATGACTGCACGAAGGAAATCAAATCTAATTTTTCATACTAAACAACAGAAATATGTTTCAATTCTTTTTCATACTTCAATCAAACCCTAGAAAATCTAGTCATTTTCTTGAAAATTGACTTTTTAGAAAATATTTTTTTAGAAGCGATTCATTTTCTGTAAAACAAACAAAGCTTTAGGAATATTGTGCTGAGACGCAATTTGGTTTCAATTTTATAGGAATGTTGTGCAACCAATTGATACGTCGCTTCTCATTCTTTTCCATTTAACATCCGCGACACAACTTTTATTTAGCATCTTTTGCTCTTCCAAACAACATTTCCATTAAAATTGCGGTCAGCGGATCAAAGGAGGAGCGCATTAAGCTAATTAGAAGTTTTGGATATTTATCTGTCAACAAATGAAGTCGCGACCAAAGACGTATGTTCAGTTGCAGTTTCAGATGCACTGTCTGAAAGAACTTTGCCATGGTCCTACGAGCAACTGAGTTCCTGTTTTGTAGTCGTGATACGTGTTCTGAATTTTGTCTAGCATAACAGGAACATGTTGATTCACTGGATGTTTGTTATATACATTGTTACATTCATTGCAAGCAACTTAATTATTCATAGGAAAATGGCGTCGTTCCATAAGATGATCTTTAGAACCGCACAAGGATTTTGCAATGAAGCTAGATGGAAAAATTACCCATTCAATTATAAACTTAGCATATGAATGCCTATTCAGTCTAAAATTTTTCAGTGTCCAATGTAATCCTAAAATTAGAAAAAATTATAATGTAGTTCTCCTGCCAATTGGAACATGACATGATATTTCTATGAGGCGGTATTCCTATTAAAATCATGACCACGTCGCGAAATCGTGACGGGTAATATTGCCCCAAGAGTCCAACATGGGAAGTAAGAATTAATTGATTGCACTGAGAAATAAACCTTAGCAATTGTCGCGACCCACCCTTCGCCCCTGTAGGGGTCTTGACGGGTTTGGAGGCATTGCCATGGGTCATGGCGTAGACTCTCTCAAGTTCTACCTCGTGTGCCGTTGAATTTGTTTTACTAATTAGCAACCTAAAAGGTTATAAGAGTCGCCAATAACTATTGGGTTGGCTAGAAACCAATTGAAACATGAAATATATTGTCTCAATCTTAACCCAACCAGAGCTTTTAGATTCGAGGATTTATATACGCTAATTATACAATTAGCATCCTTTTAGTACCTAAACTGTCAATATTTTCCAAGGTGATCACATATTTTGCATGGTATTTTAAGCTTATAGGTATCTAACCAACGCTAGATAATCATGCATAATGTTTTTCTGTCATTTCGTGCAATTACCTATTAATCCTTAACCTAATCCTAATGTCTATGAAAGCAATTTAATAGGTAATTTATTAAAAGATAGTGCTATAATAAACACTCAATTAGGTAGATATGCCGAATAAAAGCTGGAATGAATGCATGCAAACCAATTCGATAATGGTCATATTTAAACAAATAATTCCGACTTGAAGGTCGAAATACATTAATAATTGCACTGGATTGGAAATCGATCTTCAATCAACATCATTTAGGGCCAAAAAATTCACTTGAGGGTAAAAAGGTCATAAAAACCATTTTATAATTTTCTGAAATTTTCTGAATTTTTTAGAATTTTTAAAAATATTTTTGGAATTTTAAATAAAAAAAGGGAAAACGGTGCTGTTTCAGGTCAAGGTGTAATACTCAAAACTAAACCTGAAATGACGCTGCTTCAGTGTGCACAAAACAGCATTGCCGCAAGGGGGAACAAAGAACGCCTCCAAAATGCGTTGTCGCGATGAGGGAGGAAATGCCGTTTCGCTCGTGCCATTGCGAAGCTCAAAACGGCGTTGTGTTCGTCCTGCCCAAACGACATCACATGGACTCCCTCTTCCTCCGCTAGCCGGCCGGGATCGAAATGGTCCAATCGACGCCACCCTAGCGGCCGATTGAAACATTGACCCATGGGCATGGTTAGGTTAGTTGTAGCATTCCAGGGCACCATCTATATGCTTTTCTATGCGCGCTCTGCTTTAATCTCTTATTTATATATATATATGTATAATATATATATATATAAAATAAGAGATTAAAGCATGAGCGCGCATAGAAAAGCATTATAGATGGTGCCCTGGAATGCTACACAACTAAGCCTAACCATGCCATGGGTCAAATGTTCAATCGGCCGCTAGGGTGGCGTCGATTGGACCATTTCGATCCCGGCCGGCTAGCGGAGGAAGAGGGAGTCCATGTGATGTCGTTTGGGCAGGACGAACACAACGCCGTTTGAGCTTCGCAATGGCACGAGCGAAACGGCATTTCCTCCCTCATCGCGACAACGGCATTTTGGAGGCGTTCTTTGTTCCCCCTTGCGGCAATGCTGTTTTGGTGCACACTGAAGCAGCGTCATTTCAGGTTTAGTTTTGAGTATTACACACTTGACCTGAAACAGCACCGTTTTCCCTTTTTTTATTTAAAATTCCAAAAATATTTTTAAAAATTCTAAAAAATTCAGAAAATTTCAGAAAATATATAAAAATGGTTTTTATGACCTTTTTACCCTCAAGTGAATTTTTTGCCCCTAAATGATGTTGATTGAAGATCGATTTCCAATCCAGTGCAATTATTAATGTATTTCGACCTTCAAGTCGGAATTATTTGTTTAAATATGACCATTATCGAATTGGTTTGCATTGCATTCATTCCAGCTTTTATTCGGCATATCTACCTAATTGAGTGTTTATTATAGCACTATCTTTTAATAAATTACCTATTAAATTGCTTTCATAGACATTAGGATTAGGTTAAGGATTAATAGGTAATTGCACGAAATGACAGAAAAACATTATGCATGATTATCTAGCGTTGGTTAGATACCTATAAGCTTAAAATAACATGCAAAATATGTGATCACCTTGGAAAATATTGACAGTTAGGTACTAAAAGGATGCTAATTGTATAATTAGCGTATATAAATCCTCGAATCTAAAAGCTCTGGTTGGGTTAAGAATTGAGACAATATATTTCATGTTTCAATTGGTTTCTAGCCAACCCAATAGGTTATTGGCGACTCTTAATAACCTTTTAGGTTGCTAATTAGTAAAACAAATTCAACGGCACACGAGGTAGAACTTGAGAGAGTCTACGCCATTGACCCATGGCAATGCCTCCAAACCCGTCAAGACCCCTACGAGGGGCGAAGGGTGGGTCGCGACAATTGCTAAGGTTTATTTCTCAGTGCAATCAATTAATTCTTACTTCCCATGTTGGACTCTTGGGGCAATATTACCCGTCACGATATTCGCGACGTGGTCATGATTTTAATAGGAATACCGCCTCATAGAAATATCATGTCATGTTCAATTGGCCAGGAGAACTACATTATAATTTTTCTTAATTTTAGGATTACATTGGCACAACTGAAAAATTTTAGACTGAATAGGCATTCATATGCTAAGTTTATAATTGAATGGGTAATTTTTCCATCTAGCTTCATTGCAAAATCCTTGTGCGGTTCTAAAGATCATCTTATGGAACGACGCCATTTTCCTATGAATAATTAAGTTGCTTGCAATGAATGTAACAATGTATATAACAAGACATCCAGTGAATCAACATGTTCCTGTTATGCTAGACAAAATTCAGAAACACAGTATCACGACTACAAAACAGGAACTCAGTTGCTCGTAGGACCATGGCAAAGTTCTTTCAGACAGTGCAATGAAACTGCAACTGAACATACGTCTTTGGTCGCGACTTCATTTGTTGACAGATAAATATCCAAAACTTCTAATTAGCTTAATGCGCTCCTCCTTTGATCCGCTGACCGCAATTTTATGGAAATGTTGTTTGGAAGAGCAAAAGATGCTAAATAAAAGTTGTCGCGGATGTTAAATGGAAAAGAATGAAGAAGCGACGTATCAATTGGTTGCACAACATTCCTAATAAAATTGAAACCAAATTGCGTCCAGCACAATATTCCTAAAGCTTTGTTTGTTTTACAGAAAATGAATCGCTTCTAAAAAATATTTTCTAAAAAGTCAATTTTCAAGAAAATGACTATATTTTCTAGGGTTTGATTGAAGTATGAAAAAGAATTGAAACATATCTTCTGTTGTTTAGTATGAAAAATTAGATTTGATTTTCCTTCGTGCAGTCATTTCCATAATTTTTTATTTTTCTGCTTTTCTATTTATTTTTTTCAAAACAAATCAAAATTTTTAATGTTTTTAACTATTTATCTTTATCTTTTTCCTATTCCTTCGTGTAGTCAATTTCCATAATTTTTTATTTTTCGGCTTTTCCTATTCATTTTTTTTCAAAACAAATCAAAATTTTTGATGTTTTAACTATTTTTTGGGTAAGGTTAATGTTTTAACTATTTATCTTTATCTTTTTCCTTTTCTCTTTTTATTTCTTTTTTTTTATGTTTTTATTTTTTCTATACCCCTAGTTTCCTCCCACCTAACCTCAACACTCCGACTCCACCCTGGCAAAATCTCCACCATACCAAGTAGCTCACTTAACCACCGCCAACCACAGTGGCGAGGCTTGACGTTGCCAACGATAACTGGCCTCACTTGAGGCCGGCGACGACTAGCCCTAATCAAGGCCGACAAAGCCTCACCTCACTAGATCTGGTGGGCTTGCCTATGGCTGATGAGGCTTGACTCACCAGATCTAGCGAGTTCAGAGACTCAAGCAAGGTCAATCTCACCTCGTTGAACTCACCTCACTCAACCTCGCCTTGCCAAGCTATCCATGAGCCCTTCCTTCTACAGTGGTTGGATGAATTCTATGGTGAGAGAGAAATTAGGGGAGCGTGCTTGTTTTCTGATCAGAGAGAGAGAGGGATTGAAGGGATTTGAGAGAGTACGGAAGGAGCACAGAATCGTGAAAGGGATTTCAGTGTTGAGGAAGAGAATGTGACGACATGAGAGTCGAAAATGATTTCCATTTTTAATAATTTAAAAGCATATTTTCCGCTGACCAGAAAATATTTTCCTGACTGCTCAATTTCCACGCCCCAAACGCAAGAAAATGAGAACAAGATTTTCTAGGAAGATGTTTTTCATGAAACAAACAAACGGAGTCTAAAACTGAAACCAAACCGTGTCCAATGCAACAACAATCCAATACTAGTAGAATCCGTAGAACCGAACATAATTGGACAAAAATGCAAATTAGAACTGTGGGCATGTGGCTCAGAAACAGTTACTCTTAGCTGAAAAAAGCGTAACTAGGGGCGAGCAAACAGACCCAACCGGAACAGGACCGCCCGAACCAAACAGGGACTGGTGGTCCGGTTCTGAAGGTATCCGATCCGGTTCCAATTCCCAAAATTGAAACCGATGACCGAGCAGTCCGGTTCCCGATTCCAAGGATATAGGATCGAACCGCCCGGACCGGACCATTTTTTTATTGTATTTTATTTTGTATGTGAAGTCTGTGGCACATCACAGTCAAGACCACGAAATGGAATCTAGCTTGATGTGAAGCCAGCTTCACATGTAAATAAATTGCTCAGGATTGCATAAAGTGCCCAAAACTGAACGTAAATAGCAAGCAATTTGTTGGTCCGGTCCGTCTAGTTATTGGGACGGTCGGTCCGATTCCCGATCCGGCAAATGGGGATCCGGACCACTGGTCCGGTTCCCGGTTCTTGAGGGGAATCGGACCAGACCGGGAACCGATCACCCCTAACTGTAACCATGAACACTGTCCCAATCCCTCTCAAAACTCAGGTCCCCGCTACCACTGCTTCAAAATTGAAAAAGGAAAGGTCTGTGGCCAAAGAAATAAATGGAAAAAGAAAAAAATCAGCGAGCCTTGTAGAAAATGAAGCTCCATGGAATTTCTCACGCTATCTCATCTTTTGGTTTAGTAGAAATCGATTCTCTTTTCGGCCTGTGCTTCTTCCACTTCTTTTTGGTCAAGGACATAATCCAAGAAGGTACCTCGCAGCCTGAAGCTGTCATGACATTAGCTATGTTCCGCAAATATGGAATGTCATCTTCAGTGTAAAAGGTAATGGCTTCTCCACTCCTTCCTGCCCTGCCCGACCGACCTATTTCAAACACCAACAGGAGAAAAAACAAAGAGATAAAATAGGTCATCGAGCCTGTGTTTTGTCTTAACACCAGTCATATGTCTTATAGAATTACAACTAGCTCCCCCCGTATAAAGTAAATAGTGAAGCAAAGCAAAAAGTACGGACACAACAAAATCAGATACAGCTGGTCGATCGAATAGATTGCCCCTCATGAATCCCTTAATAGGTTGTCTTTGGCATATAAATAAACATGCCTAGATTTCATATCTGATTGTGCCGAGTGCACTAAATTTTATGATGGAATTGATTAGAAGTACATAGGTTTATAGCCGCCATGATTTCATGTACTAAAATCACTGCTTGATATGGTATTTTAAGGGAAAATACCAAAACATCCTCTACTTTTAAACCTTTGTAGCTTGTGCACTCTTTTTTTTGGCATAAACCAACTAGAGCTAAAATGACTAACTTACACTTCCTTAGAGGAAACAACCCAAAGAAAACCCTTAACCCCCAAATCATCCACAGTCCTAGATATCAAAACCCTAGTCAAAGTCCTCACCACCACCATCCGCCACCAGTGGCCTTCAACCCACCACCTCCGACCACTTTACAGGTGACATCGCCAACGTCTTAGCACTCTCATGCTGGAAGGTCGAGGTCATCATGGTCGTTGCAACCCTAGATCGAGGTCACAGTGCCATGGGTTACCTCAACGTGAGGTTGTGGTGGCCCAAAACAGCCTTGGTGAGGTAGGTCAATACATCCCCGACCTTGACATGACAGAGACAGAGAGACGACAAACATAGACGGAGGAATATTTCTTGGACTGTCCCCGGTGATAGAGTCCTTCACATACAATTTCTTGGTCATAGTAGTAAGGGGCCATGTGTCAACTTCTCACAAAGCTACAGAGAACGCATCAAAATATCTATACAAAATTTAGATAGAGACTTTCCAAGTAGACATCTACCATTCTCCTATGGCACCTGTCGATAGTATGAAGTAGATGCAATAGAAGAAGCATACCTATCCTGTGAATATATGCTGCCGCAGAATCAGGAAAATCATAATTGATGACGCAATTGACGCCTTTGAAATCCATACCCCTTGCAATAACATCTGTGGCAATTAATACCCAAGTTTTTCCAGCTCTGAAATCATCGACAGCATTTTCCCTCTGCATCCCAGGGATAAAATAAATTAAAACTAAAGCAGACCAAAATTTCTGAAAACTCTTCGCAAGAAGATGCGAAAACATCAGATCCAATGCCTGGAGAATTAGTAGTAATATATGAGATTAATTTGCCCATTACTATATTCAGTTTATACACTAGCACTTTTGCAACTGCCAAAGGAATTTGACACAGCTAGTGCAGAAATGTTTCAATTGACAGGTAATCTGCCACATCTCATCGTCACAATCATACGCAAAAGTTGAAGTCTGATAAACTGGCAAGAATGATTAACCAATACTAAATTCCCCTTGCTTAAGATACCAGGGTCGCAACACAGAATCGGTGACTCTAAAAGTTGGAGTCTGATAAACGGCAACAATGATCTTCCCATACTAAATTGAGTAAATTCCCCTTGCTTAAGGTATGAAGGAACAAGTGAACAATAGAGACACATAAATAGTGGAATAAACATCAATAAAAGAGAAGATGGAATAAAATTACCTGTATTTGGGATAGATCAGAATGGATAACACTTGCTCGAATGTTGTCCAACGCTAGCTCCCCATAGAGTTCTTTAGCCCTCTCCTTACTTTGAACAAAGATGAGACAGGGGATTCAAACTCTGCAAACACATATAACATACATAAAAACCCAATACATCAAACAAGAACCATCGAGAAGTACAGTGTTTAATTTCAAAAAATAATAATAATAACCAGGCCAAACAAACAAGAGAATAACATTGTCAATTTAGCTCCTCAATTATTTCTTTTCTCTGATCCCATTATGACCCACATTTGACTGACTTGTTCCCACCACGAAAAGCCCAAAAAAAAACCAACAAATAGTTGATTCTGTTGATTGCCTGCTTTAGATCTAGCATCAATCTGCAAGATGATGGAGGGGGAATGTAATACCCCTCATATTGCATATCAGCTTCCTAGAATCTCACTAAGGAGGATGCTTTTAAGGTAACATTTCCCACATCAAGCGTCATATAAAATATGGTGAAAGAGAACTTTGCTCCTTCTCCCCAACAGAAATGAGATGCACCTGAGTTTTAGCACTCGCTCACATGCTTGATCAGCAATTTATCAAAAAAAATTTTAACCATATATCATCAAATAAAAGCTACCTCAGCAAAACTCTGACGAAGTGCAAGAAGCTTCCCTTCTTCACTTCCAGCAAAGACCAACTTTTGTTTAATCGATTCAGAAGCCATATTCCTGTACACAAAATATTGGAACATGTCAAAAGATGGAACTGTCATGCACTTCCAACTCCCTGAAAAAGCATATCGTACTTACTTCCTACCGACAATCACTCGAACAGCATCATGCATAATCGTTCTGGCGAGCTCTTCCACGTAATCAGGTAAGGTAGCACTGAATAGAGATCGTACAATTGAAGGATTGGAGCATGCCTTGACAACAAAATCAATCTGCTTTACTAGACCAAGTTCGAACAGCTTATCAGATTCATCTAAGACAAGATACTCAGCCCTGTAATAACATCCACACTCAGGTGTAAGTGTCGACGACATTATTTGGAGCATGTCTAAGGAAATTAGGATAATTAAAACGACAGAGACTTGGAGCTGGCCTTAGTAAAAGATAAAACTAGAGCATCCAATTCAATGTATGGTAAATTTCTCATGAAACAAATTGTGATAGTCACAATTTGAACATGTTACCCCCCATTTGTTTGCCAGTTTGTTGATCAGAATTTTCAAATCATGCAAGAAA
>JAGVVM010023536.1:0-10531 GCA_019149425.1 Psidium friedrichsthalianum | reverse complement strand
CTTGTGGTTCTAACCCAACTTGAATCACCTCGATCGGAGGTCGTTTGACCTTTCAAATATGCTTTCTCGTATCAGTCGACGATCTGTCTTTTGCTGCTCGAATTTCGTATCTGTTCATGTTAAGTATCTTGACTCCAGCACCTCTAGGACTCATTTTTAGGTTCAAATATTGATTCTTAGCATGTTTTCATTCTGGTCCAGCCCCTGCAAAGTTCGGTTCACCTTAGATCATCGCGATCGAACGCCGATTTCCAAATCCGTTTGCTGCCGCTGTTGTCGTGCTGTCCAGCTTGTTTCCTTGGCTTGTTAGCCTTATTTAGGTAAGTTTTACTTCTAATCTTGAGTAGGATGTTAGATTATTCATGGATTGGCTCTAGGATGCGATCCGGGTGGATCGATTTAGAAAATATGACTGATTTGGTGATATTGTTGGAAATCGGTTCTGTGGAAAGGTTTAGTGCACTGATCGCACTTGGATTTATGCTGTCCATGCTCTGATTTGGTTGGTCAAGGGTGTAGATAATGGCTCGAGCTAGTGTAGAAGTTGAAAGATAAGATTTTGGAGTGATTAGTGCGGGAATGGCCCCTAGTTAGGCGAGTTGAGTTCTATTTGAGGTGTCCCTAAAGAGTTGGTGCATGGGGTTCGAAATTACAGTTCAATGGGCTGTCCACGAGATTTTGAACTCTGATATTGAGGTGGTCGTAGGCCCTTCTGAAGGCTTTGGGTGAAAAGGACAAATACAGGCACTTCCGGTACACTTGTTAGCTAATCGAAAGTGTTGGCTTAGACATTATCATGAGGTGAGGATTTGTTAGGCTAAATCTAATGATAGAATTGCTTGACCTATTATATTTTGAATTGTAACTTCGACGCGTTCATTGTTTTATTCACCCGAGCATGCCTAGATTGAATATTTTGATAGAATTGTGCATTACATGCGTGCTTGCTGTTAGGACATGAAGTGGGTAAATTGCATGCTTAGGGTTCGATCTAAAGTTCTGGTATCCTGATCGAGATTTAGAAGGTGAACTTGCTGATCCTGTTAGCTCACCACCCGTTGGGGAGTATCTTGTTCAGGACATGGGTAGGTGTTGGCAGTGATCGAATGATGGAGACGATGAAGACACTGGTGGATTGTGGGCCGATTTACGAGAAGAGGGCGAGTGTTGGTTGGTCGTAGGAAGGCAGGCTTTTCCCTGGCTCAAATTGTGGTCAGGGATAGGTGTATTGCTTTCCGCTATTGGAGATCGTTCGGTCGCGAGCCAAGGTTCCTGGGGATGTCGTCTGGGGGAGTCATGTTTATTATCGACCTTCGATCGTGACCGTGGCGAGATGTCGCGCTAGGCGGGGATAGGAGAGGGAGGAGAAGTGGAAGTAGGGAGCGCGCATTCTGTGGAGATGCGGTGGCCGTGACACATCCCCTGGTTTTGGTATCAGCAGCGGGTCAGTGTAGTGATAAGGAGTGAACGATTTAGATGCAAGATAGCTCGACATCAAAAAAAATAAAAAAGAAGTGTATTCGAGGTTTGGAGCGATAAGGTTGTTGATCTATGGGGATAGTCAAGTAGATCGCCCTAGGTTGTTGCTAACTTTGAGCAAGCCTTGTTGCCACATAAATATGCCTATAATTGCTAGCTTGAATCGTTTGATGCTGAGTGAATTGCAGTGGTTCTGCTAAGTTGCACATGTACTGTGGCACTTGAAGTGAGAACCTAGCCCTATTGTTGTGTACTGGCGATAGTTGCCTTGTGGCCACTTTGTTGGACGAGAACTTTAAATCGATCAATGTATAGGCTTGATGATCTTGTGGCTTGTGAAGCAGTATAGTGATCGATAATGTTAAGCCTAAGATATGGCATGATGTGAAGTGAATAGTATGTGAGGAGCAGTGAGAACATATGCATTGCATGTGTTGATTGCATCAAAATTTGAAGTTTGAGAAACGTACTGCATAGTTCATGACATTGTTTTGGTGGACTTGATAAACCGTCGCTTGGTATGGGACAAGCTGTACGGGATGCCTAAAAAACCGTAGTGGACTGGTATGGGCGTGTTGAACGGGATCTTCTTAGTAGGTGCCTGACTTGGGGACGAACTAGGCGAAAGCTGGTGGGCCTGTAACGACCCGGTCTGACGAGGGCGGGGAGTGATCGCCGGAGCTATAGAGAGTAGCTCGGACAAGGTGCGGCTCCTGGCAGGCTTCTAAAGATGGCGATGGGGGCAAGGATGAACAAGTCACGCATTGAAAGTGGGTCGAGCGTTGTGCGAAGTCTGAATTATTTTGAAAGATACTTGCATTAAATTTGATTTTCGAAAAAAAAAATATTTTAGAAAAATGCATAGCATTGCACATGAGGAATTGGAATGGTTGGATGAAAGTCAAAGTGGAAATTGTGAATCGGATGGCCTTGAATTGAGAAATGCCTGAATGCCTTGTGGATTTGGTGAATTCGAGAAATTTTGTTGTGTACCTCCCGTAGTGATCGAGAGGGCTCCTGTTGGGTGATCAGGAGGGTTTTGTGATGAGACCCCACACGAGCGAGTCGCGGAGTGATCTCCGGAATCGATCGTGGTGGGGTGTGAGATTATGTGAAAAAATGGTGCTTTTGAATGACCGTAACCAACAGAATTTGGCATATGCATGTTGATTCTGGCTCGAGAATTGGCAAGATGAATATGTAACGAATATCAGTGATAAGGGAAGAACCTTCTGAATGCGAAACTGGACGTGGTACAGTCCAATGAGTGATGTCTATGTGGATTGACGAGTATGAGAGAAGTGCGACTTGAGACGTTCATGGAGTGAGCGATCATAAGCGCGGGGCCTGATAATTCGCCAAATAATGTATTCACGGTGAGGGGTGGGTGATAAACCCTTAGAATGATTAGATTGTCCAGAATGTGTGCATATAAAGGAGGACGATAGTGATCAGAGTGCGCCCGCCGAAAAGCGTAAATAAGGCCACATAGTTGATGTGAGATTAATGACGTAGAGACTTGCTTTTGCTAGGAGAAGTAAGAGTCAGTTCCGAGGACGCAACTTCTAAGAGAGTGGAGATTTTGGTGTAACATCCCGAATTTCGGAGGTTTATAAGTTGAAATAAGTTGGATTTTGGGATTAGAATATATGTTGGACATCATCTTGAAAGGCTTGAAAATTAGCCAATTGGTTTCGGAGTGCGAGAAAAAAGGGCAAAATTGGAATTACCATCTCGCTCCCGTCTTGTGCTAAATCTATGGTTAGAGAGTATTAGTAATTTTAGCGAGGCTAGAAAATTTGTTCGAGTGCGCATTCCGAGTTATTTTCCGATCGCGATTGAGCCTCGATCAGTCCGATTTGTGCCCGATCAGTCCAAAATGGCACGAATTTTAAGAAATGTCTCATCAATCTTGTCAATCACATCAATCGACCATCGGTCGCCGTCGGTCAAACCTTTTGACCGTCAACTGATGAATAGTGCCGGTCAACCGATGAATAGTACCCGCCAATAATTGAAGATATTTTTCTCTCTCTCTCTCTTCCATTATTAGCAGATTACTCTCTCTCTCCCCAGAAAATTTCGTGGCCCTCTCTCTCTCTTGGTTTTTCTCTCTTGGTTGGCCGCCGGAAACCCTCCCTCGTTGTGCCCTCGTTCGCTGCCCAAACGTCGTCAGTTTGAGACGCCCTTTTAACCTCATCTTCACCTATCTCTCTAGAAGTTCTCCACCAAAAATCAGCTCAAGATGAGCCCTGGAACCCCCTCAAACAGAGCCAAAACCGGACCCTGCACAGGCTGAATCCCAGTTTTCTGCTGGCGACTTCAACTGGACGCCGACGGAAATCCGACCGTTGGATCGTCGCAATTTTTGGGTATGTTGTATTTCAATGTCTTGTGGTTCTATTCCAACTTGAATCGCTTCGATCGGACGTCGTTTGACCCTTCAAATGTTCGTTTTCCTATCGTCGACGAGTCTGTTTTCTGTTACCCGAAATTCGTGTTTGGCCCATGTTGACATATATTGATTCCAGCGACCTCTAGGACTCATTTCTAGGTTCAAATATTGATTCTTAGCATGTTTTCATTCTGGCCCAGCCCCTGCAAAGTTCGGTTCTTATTTGATTGTCGCGAATCGATGCCGAACTCAAAATCCGTCCGCTGTTGCGTGCTGTCCAGCGTGTATTCTTTGGCTTCTCAGCTTCAAATAGGTAAGTTTTACTTCTAAATCTTGAGTAGGATGTTAGATTATTCATGGATTGGCTCTAGGATGCGTTCCGGGGTGGATCGATTTAGAAAATATGACTGATTTGGTGATATTGTTGGAAATCGGTTCTGTGGAAAGGTTTAGTGCACTGATCGCACTTGGATTTATGCTGTCCATACTCTGATTTGGTTGGTCAAGGGTGTAGATAATGGCTCGAGCTAGTGTAGAAGTTGAAAGATAAGATTTTGGAGTGATTAGTGCGGGAATGGACCTAGTTAGCGAGTTGAGTTACTATTTGAGATGCCCTAAGAGTTGTGCATGGGTTCGAAAGTAAAGTTCAAGGGCTGTCCACGAGAGTTTGAACTCTGATATTGAGGTGTCGTAGGCCCTTCTTGAAGGATTTGGGGTGAAAAGGACAAATAGGCAATTCCGGGACAATTGTGAGCGATAGCCAAAGTGATTGGCTTAGACATTATAATGAGGTGAGGATTTGTTATGGCTAAATCTATGATTAGAATTGCTTGGCCTATTATATTGTGAATTGTACTCGACGGCGTTCGTATTGTTTTATTCACCCGAGCATGCCTGATTGAATATTTTGATAGAATTGTGAATTACATGCTTGCTTGGCTGTTAGGACATGAAAGTGGGTAAATTGCATGCTTAGGGTTCGATCTAAGAGTATCTGGTATCCTGAGCGAGATTTAGAAGGTGAACTTGCTGAGCCGTGTTAGCTCACCCCGTTTGGGGATTATATTTTCAGATGTGTAGGTTTGGCATTGGATCGAACGATGGAGACGATGAAGACAATGGATGGTGCCAATAAGAAGAGGGCGAGTGTTGTTGGTCGTGCTTTTCCCTTGCTCAATTGTGGTCAGGGATATTGTATTGCTTCCGCTATTTGGATCGTTAGGTCGGCGACAGGTTCCTGGGATGTCGCGCGTTTATTATCGACCTTCGATCGTCGTGCAGATGTCGCGCGCTCGTGGAGGTTCGGGGCGTGACATCCTGTTTTGGTATCAGAGCGGGTCAGTGGAGTGATAAGGAGTGACGATTTAGAGCAAGGATAGCTCGACCAGAAGTGTATTCGAGGTTTGGAGCGATAAGGGTGTTGATCTATGGGAAGTCAAGTAGATCGACCCTAGGTGTTTGCTAGCTTTGAGCAAGTCTTGTTTGCCGCTGAGTATGCCTATAATTGCTAGGCTTGAATCGTTTGATACTGAGTGATTGCAGTGATTCTGCTAAGTTGCAGGTGTAACTGGACTTGAGGTGAGAACCTAGGCCCTATTTTGTGTACTAGCGATAGTTGCCTTGTGGCCACTTGTTGGACGAGAACTTTATCGATCAATGTATAGGCTTGATGATCTTTGTGCTTGATGGAGCAGTATAGTGATCGATAATGTTAAGCCTAAGATAGGGCTTGATGTGAAGTGAGTAGTATGTGAGAAACAGTGAGGACAATCATGCATTGCATGTGTTGATTGCATCAAAATTTGAAGTTTGAGAAACGTACATGCATAGTTCATGACATTGTTTTGTTGGACTTGATAAACCGTCGCTTGGTATGGGACAAGCTGTACGGGATGCCTACAAACCGTAGTGAGACATGGTATGGGACGTGTTGAACGGGATCTTCTTAGTAGGTGCCTGACTTGGGGACGAACCAGGCGAAAGCTGGTGGGCCTGTAACGACCCGTCTGACGAGGGCGGGGAGTGATCGCCGGAGCTAGAGAGAGCTCGGACAAGGTGCGGCTCCTGGCAGGCTTCTAAGATGGCGATGGGGGCAGGAATGAACCAAGTCACGCATTGAAAAGTGGGTCTAGGCGTTGTGCGAAGTCTGACTTATTTTGAAAGATACATTGCATTAAAGTGATTTTCAAAAAAAAAAAAAATTTTAGAAAAATGCATAGCATTGCACATGAGGAATTGGAATGGTGGATGAAAGTCAAAGTGGATTGAGATGCCTTGATTGAGGAATGCCTGAATGCCTTGTGGATGTTGGTGAAAGTCGAGCATTTGTTGTGTACCTCCGTCGTGATCGGAGAGGACCCCTGTTGTGTGATCAGGGAGGATTTGTGATGAGACCCACACGAGCGAGTCGGCGAGTGATCCGATCGTATCGTGGTGGGGTGTGAATTATGTGAAATGTGTTTGAATGACCGTAACCAACAGAATTCTGGCATGGCATGTGATTCTGGCATCGAGAATTGGCAAGATGAGATATGTACAATATGAGTCATAAGGAATGATCTGCCTGAATGTATACTGGACGTGGTAAGTCCATTGAGTGATGTCATGTGGATTGACGAGTATGAGAAGCGAACTTGAGACGTTCATGGAGTGATCATAAGCGAGGGGCCTAATAATATCGCCAAATAGATTTATGATCAGTGAGGTGGGTGATGACCCTGAGAATGATTAAGATTGCAAGATATGGCAATTAAGGAGGACAAGTGATCAGAGTACGCAGCGAAAGCGTAATAGCCACATAGTTGAGTGAGATATGACTGTAAGGGTCTTGCTTTTGCTAAGGAGGAAGTAAAGTCAAGTTTCGAGGACGAAACTTCTTAAGGAGGGGAGATTTGTGACATCCCGAATTCGGAGGTTTATAAGATGAAATAATTTGGATTTTTGGGATTAAGAGACAAATATTGGACATCGCTTGAAAGGCTCGAAATTGGCCGATTGGTTTCGAGTGCCGAGAAGAAAGGCAAAATTGGAAATGACCATTTCGCTCCCGTCTTGTGCTAGAATCTATGGTTAGAGAGTATTGTAATTTTAGTGAGGCTAGAAATTTGTTCGGTGGCATTCCGAGTTTTTTCCGATCGCGCTTGAGCCCCGATCATCCCGATTGTGCCCGATCAGTCCCAAATGGCACGAATTTCGAGAAATGTCTCATCAATCATTGTCAATCGCATCAATCGACCATCGGTCACCATCGGTCAAACTTTTGACCGGTCAACTGATGAATAGTGCCGGTCAACCGATGAATAGTATTTTCAATAATTGAAGATATTTTTCTCTCTCTCTCTCTCTCCTTATTAGCAGATTACTCTCTCTCTCCCCAGAAAATTTCGTGGCCCTCTCTCTCTCTTGTTTTCTCTCTTGGTTTTGGCCGCCGGAAAACCGCCACTCGTTGTGCCGCTCGTTCGCCGCCCAAACGTCGTCAGTTTGAGACGCCCTTTTAACCTCATCTTCACCTATCTCTCTAGAAGTTCTCCACCAAAAATCAGCTCAAGATGAGCCCTGGAACCCCCTCAAACAGAGCCAAAACCGGACCCTGCACAGGCTGAATCCCAGTTTTCTGCTGCCAACTTCAACTGGACGCCGACGGAAATCCGACCGTTGGATCATCGCAATTTTTGGGTATGTCATATTTCTATCTCTTGTGGTTCTAACCCAACTTGAATCGCTTCGATCGGACGTCGTTTGACCCTTCAAATGTGCGTTTTCCTATCGGTCGACGAGTCTGTTTTCTGTTACCCGAAATTCGTGTTTGGCCATGTTGACATATATTGATTCCAGCGACCTCTAGGACTCATTTCTAGGTTCAAATATTGATTCTTAGCATGTTTTCATTCTGGCCCAGCCCCTGCAAAGTTCGGTTCTTATTTGATTGTCGCGAATCGATGCCGAACTCAAAATCCGTCCGCTGTTGCGTGCTGTCCAGCGTGTATTCTTTGGCTTCTCAGCTTCAAATAGGTAAGTTTTACTTCTAAATCTTGAGTAGGATGTTAGATTATTCATGGATTGGCTCTAGGATGCGATCCGGGGTGGATCGATTTAGAAATATGACTGATTTGGTGATATTGTTGGAAATCGGTTCTGTGGAAAGGTTTAGTGCACTGATCGCACTTGGATTTATGCTGTCCATGCTCTGATTTGGTTGGTCAAGGGTGTAGATAATGGCTCGAGCTAGTGTAGAAGTTGAAAGATAAGATTTTGGAGTGATTAGTGCGGGAATGGACCTAGTTAGCGAGTTGAGTTACTATTTGAGATGCCCTAAGAGTTGTGCATGGGTTCGAAAGTAAAGTTCAAGGGCTGTCCACGAGAGTTTGAACTCTGATATTGAGGTGTCGTAGGCCCTTCTTGAAGGATTTGGGGTGAAAAGGACAAATAGGCAATTCCGGGACAATTGTGAGCGATAGCCAAAGTGATTGGCTTAGACATTATAATGAGGTGAGGATTTGTTATGGCTAAATCTATATTAGAATTGCTTGACCTATTATATTGTGAATTGTACTCGACGGCGTTCGTATTGTTTTATTCACCCGAGCATGCCTGATTGAATATTTGATAGAATTGTGAATTACATGCTTGCTTGGCTGTTAGGACATGAAAGTGGGTAAATTGCATGCTTAGGGTTCGATCTAAGAGTATCTGGTATCCTGAGCGAGATTTAGAAGGTGAACTTGCTGAGCGTGTTAGCTCACCCCGTTTGGGGATTAATTTTCAGATGTGTAGGTTTGGCATTGGATCGAACGATGGAGACGATGAAGACAATGGATGGTGCCAATAAGAAGAGGGCGAGTGTTGTTGGTCGTGCTTTTCCTTGCTCAATTGTGGTCAGGGATATTGTATTGCTTCCGCTATTTGGATCGTTAGGTCGGCGACAGGTTCCTGGGATGTCGCGCGTTTATTATCGACCTTCGATCGTCGTGCAGATGTCGCGCGCTCGTGGAGGTTCGGGGCGTGACATCCCTGTTTTGGTATCAGAGCGAGTCAGTGGAGTGATAGGAGTAACGATCTAGAGCAAGGATAGCTCGACCAAAAGTGTATTCGAGGTTTGGAGTGATAAGGGTGTTGATCTATTAGAAAGTCAAGTAGATCGACCCTAGGTATTTGCTAGCTTTGAGCAAGTCTTATTTGCCGCATGAGTGTGTCTATAATTGCTAGGCTTGAATCGTTTGATACTGAGTGATTTGCAGTGATTCTGCTAAGTTGCAGGTACAACTGGACTTGAGGTGAAAACCTAGGCCCTATTTTTGTGTACTGGCGATAGTTACCTTGTGGCCACTTGTTGGACGAGAATTTTATCGATCAATGTATAGGCTTGATGATCTTTGTGCTTGATGGAGCAGTATAGTGATCGATAATGTTAAGCCTAAGATAGGGCATGATGTAAAGTGAATAGTATGCGAGAAACAGTGAGGACAATCATGCATTGCACGTGTTGATTGCATCAAAATTTGAAGTTTAAGAAATGTACATGCATAGTTCATGACATTGTTTGTTGGACTTGATAAACCGTCGCTTAGTATGGGACAAGCTGTACGGGATGCCTACAAACCGTAGTGCAACACGGTATGGGACGTGTTGAACGGGATCTTCTTAGTAGGTGCCTGACTTGGGGACGAACCAGGCGAAAGCTGGTGGGCCTGTAACGACCCGGTCTGACGAGGGCGGGGAGTGATCGCCGGAGCTAGAGAGAGCTCGGACAAGGTGCGGCTCCTGGCAGGCTTCTAAGATGGCGATGGGGGCAGGAATGAACCAAGTCACGCATTGAAAAGTGGGTCTAGGCGTTGTGCGAAGTCTGACTTATTTTGAAAGATACATTGCATTAAAGTGATTTTCAAAAAAAAAAAAAAAGTTTTAGAAAAAATGCATAGCATTGCACATAAGGAATTGGAATGGTGGATGAAAGTCAAAGTGGATTGAGATGCCTTAATTGAGAAATGCCTGAATGCCTTGTGGATGTTGGTGAAAGTCGAGAATTTGTTGTGTACCTCCGTCGTGATCGGAGAGGACCCCTGTTGTGTGATCAGGGAGGATTTGTGATGAGACCCACACGAGCGAGTCGGCGAGTGATCCGATCGTATCGTGGTGGGGTGTGAATTACATGAAATGTGTTTGAATGACCGTAACCAACAGAATTCTGGCATGGCATGTGATTCTGGCATCGAGAATTGGCAAGATGAGATATGTACAATATTAGTCATAAGGAATGACCTGCCTGAATGTGATACTGGACGTGGTAAGTCCATTGAGTGAGTCATGTGGATTGACGAGTATGAGAAGCGAACTTGAGCGTTCATGGCGTGATCATATCGAGGGCCTAATAAATCGCCAAATAGATTTATGATCAGTGAGGTGGGTGATGCCCTGAGAATGATTAAGATTGCAAGATATGTCAATTAAGGAGGACAAGTGATCAGAGTACGCAGCAAAGGGGAAGACGGGAGGTGAGAGGGGAGGAGGCGGGGGAGAGGGGAGAGCAAGGACTTCGTGTCGCGCGGGGGGGGGGATGTCCTATCGATGAGAGCGGGGCGCGTATTAGAACGGGAAATATTAGAGGGTGGCCGTGATCACTCCGGCCGCTGTAGTTCTATCTCGTGAAGGCTGGCTCTT
>JAGVVM010023533.1:0-11334 GCA_019149425.1 Psidium friedrichsthalianum | reverse complement strand
AAAATCACATTTTTTTAGTATTATTCTAATCATTTTCTAGAATTATTTCACAAATTTTTTAAAAGAGATAGCCCAATCGCCTCATGAGCTTAAACCAACTTATAAATTATTTCTGAGTTTACTGCACTCGTGTTTTTTCAATGAACGAATGTATCAAAATCATAGTAAAACACTGTCCAATAACAACTCAATGAACCATCTCAAACTCTCAGTATTTGCACTTACGCGCTAAAAGAAGGAAATTGGTTTATAGCCAGACAGTAGCGTTCGTCTTTTCGCTATAGGCGTATTATCTGTTACATGTACTCGTATGCGCTTTAGAAATTCGTTTCAACCAAACCATCTTCAATATTGAGTTTTTGTCAAACTCACCGCTTCGGCGATGGCTACACAACCATATTCCACAAAATTCGCACGCAAAACTCCTCGTCGAAATCTCATTAGTTCAAAATATTTTGAAATGTTCGTTTTCCGATCTAAGAAATGTTCATCGCCCCAATTTTGTGATAACATGGGCCCGAATGACACGATGCCCTTCTACAAAGGGCCGCAACTTCAACATAATCAAAATATTTAAAATCCATTTTACAATGTGCTTGCCTGATGTATTACAGCCCGTAGAGAACAAATAAAAGGGCAAAGAAGCTTTGTGGAACCCAGGAGCAATTAGAGGAAAGAAAATGCAAGTAAAAGCAAGTTTTGCCTTTTGGTTCTCCAGCCATGCGAGGCGATGAAGAGCCGAGAGTGCCCGCATACGCCCTGGTGTAGGAGCCCACGAAAAGGAAGAAGCTGTAAAGTCGGAGACTCACGACGCGCGAGCATAAAAAACAGATAAGGGGCCGACTCGGTTAGGTTCTCCTCATCACGTGCGGACGAAGGTTTCTCTCTCAACACTGTGGATTTTTACTTGAGTTTGTTTTGTATCCAGTTTAAGTTATTTTAACTTATAACACTTCAATTTGGATATAATTTAAAAGCGCGAATAAAAAATACAGCGTATTAAGTGTTGTAACTCCAATTCCTCTATTATAATGATTGTTCATTGCTGGCTCTCTTTCATAATGTAGATGCCGATATTCAATCGAACCGCGTAATCTCTGATTCCTTTATCATTCCTCGTTTTTTTTTTCTGAGCTTTTCGCATTGATTTAATTTGCAAGATCTTATTATTCCGCGTTTGAATATTATAATACTTTTCGTGGGCCTCATGTTGTATGTCTAAAGTGAAATAAAAATTTGGCAAAAATAATAAAGATCTTTTGTTTTTATTTCGAGAAACATTTCATGATACAAGAAAAAATATTTATCAGGACTATAAAAATGTCTTCTCCTTTTCTGTTGGAAATTTATTTCTTAATTTTAAGCATGCATATTTTCTCCGAGCGTAAATGATTTTTGGCCGATCAATCGTTTTTAGCAAATCAGAATACGGGAAAGTTTATAAAATCAAAGTGCAAAAAATCATTCACTCAAACAAACATGCCACAAATATAAAATGGTTAAAGATGGTAAATTTCACAACTTCAAAAAACTATTATGAAAAGATAGATCAATGTTCCAATATCACTTTCTTGTCTCCGTTTAATCGATATGATTGATCACGAGATGTCTTCACCACTCTGAAGAAAATCGATCAAGTATGAAGAATTTATTGGTCCCCATGTCACGATCTTGCCAGTTGCCATGCATAGTAAAACGCCTCCACTTTGCCGCAGCACACAATCTGTCCCCCATTCGATAAAGTCAAAAGAATAACATGTGCATTGTCTGACAAATTTTTTTTTTTCTGATTTTCTCCACTAAAATATAATATTAAAACTATTAGAATTGCGTATAAAGTTATTAACTAGTCACTTCACTTCATAGATTGAACTTGTGCGTTGATATCGATATTTGCTTCTTATAAATAAGACGGTCGGGAAATAACAACCACCGACATCGGCATGAATTATATCGTGTTAAGCAAGATCAGGTTTTTTCGAATTATTCTTGCAGTGATATTAGCCATGGTCCGTACGACCTCACCCCCTTCCACCTGCAAATTTCACCTTGTAGGCATGGATGATAGCAAGGTACAAGGCTACTTAATGCGAAGTTAAATCTTTTCTTTGAGTTCCGACGACTCAGGACAAGGGACAAGGACAAGGACGGGACCGGTCACTAAGGGGGCGCATGATAAACACTTCTGAAGCAAATATTTCTGCTTCAGAAGTGCTTTTGGAGTAGAAATCTGTTTGGTAACGCAACTTCTGAAGTAGAAATTCGTTTGGTTCGTAACTTTAAATTTCTCTTTCTGAAGTAACTTTCTCCACCAGAAGTCATTTTTTAGAAGTTTTGAGAAGTAAAAAAAAGTTACTTCTGCCTGAGAAGTCATTCTTTATCTCTTTTCTATCTCACGTCTGTTCTCTCTTCCTTATATCTCACATCTGTTCGCATCTCTTGACCTCAGTCTCGCTTTCTCTGTCGCGACTCGAAAGGCCCTCTGTCTCTCGCTTTCTCTGTCGTGACTCGAAGCCCTCTGTCTCTCCCTTTCTCTGTCGCGATCAAAGCCGAAGCCCTCTGTCTCTCCCTTTCTCTGTCGCGATTCAAAGCTGAAGCCCTCTGTCTCTCGCTTTCTCAAGGTCCTCCTGTCTCTCGTGTCTGAAGGTCAATTGCGAAAGGCCTTGCGTCTCCAGGTCAATTGCGAAGGGCTCCTCTATGCGAAGGTCGTTGAAGGGTTCGTCTGTCTTCCATGCAAAGGTCGGTTAAACCTTCACTCGTCTGTGAAGTTACAAGAGCACCCTCTCTTCGCTCGCTCTCATCTCCCACTTTGCTTGCTGAGGTTAGGGTTTTCTCCCTCGAGTTTGTTATGAATTTATCTTGAATTCGATTGTAGGGTTTTCATGTGTCAAATGTTGATTAAATCCAAACTAGGTTAACAAAAAACAGAGGGCTTTTGTTTCTGCTGCTGTCATTGAAGGAGAGGGGCCTGTGCAACTATTCACATAATGACAAGGTACACAACAAGCTGATGAATGTTGTCACAAATCTTGACGTGGGTATTTGATTAAGTCATTCTGCTAATAATCTGCGGGGTTGCTGTCTCTTTATTGCTCTCGGGTGGTGTTGATTACTTCTTCTCGGGTTGCTGTCTCTTTACTGTTCTCGGGTGGTGTTGAAGCACTAGTTCCCATTGAATTGTCTTCACTAGTCTCTGTTGGAGTTCCAGTTGGTCATGAATCAAGTCAATAGTCATCTTTTGAGTGGTATCGATGTTTATGGTAGGAATGAAATTGTATTGCAGAGGAAATTTCTTGAATGGATAAACAAAGTTCAACTTTTTCAGAATGCAGTAACCACAGCCGAGAGAACACTAAAAAGACAATTCTTTTCTTTCTATATCAATTACTATTAGTACTCAGCCTGTACCTAGCCATCGATTTTCTGATCCTGTAACATCTGCCACCCTTAATTAGCATAGTGCAAGTATAGTTGGGCCTCTTATTTGAATCAGTAGTATTGATGATGCTTCCATCAGATGGGTTTAATCGTATGAGGGATAGTCGGAACTCCAAAAAGGATGGGTATAATGACCTGAGAATTGCCCATCCTTCGTGGAAATAGAGATGCAAAATACTTTTTTTGCATCGACTCTCTATCAATATTCTTTTCATCTGAAAGAGAATACGCTTTCCCAAATTAGAGCGATACAAGATATGCTCAAATATTACCAAGTTTAAGGCAGAACCACAGCATTGCTGTCGAGTAGGTGGGATGTGGGTAAGAGAAGGAAGCTTCATAAATCATGCAAATAGAAGCCTTTTAACTTGAGGCCCTCACAATGACACCTGCATTGGGAGTGGTAGAGTCTATCATTTAGGAAATTAGCCCTAGATCGAACTAGTCTTAGAAGACACCATCTTGAGGAGATCATTGGTAGTCTCAAAAATCAGAAGATTGAATTTGTTCTAGAATCACCATTGTAGATCATATACTACTGAAATGCAAAAATACTTTCCTAAACTATCACAGACTGCTTATCTGACGCAAAGTCTGAGACCTGTGCATTTTGGTCCATGGGTTAATAATTTTCAGCTTACTTTATCATGGATAGGATGTCTGCCATTAGTTCATTCCTATGTACATGCCAAATTGGGTAGCACAAGTCAAGTTTCATCCAATAAGGTGCTAGTGTATCTTTTTCCCCATATTTTACTAGGGTGAATCTTCATGCTGATGATTATCGTCATGGGTTTCAGGTCTTCTGGGGTCTGGATAAAAACTTGCTCAAAGAAAACATTTTCCATTAGTGAACTGGCTCATATCCTACTCGAAGTACTCAACAGTGATTTCTTCTGCTCCTCCATGCATTCTGCATTGGTATATATTCTACAAGTTGTATATAATAATTGGGATTCTTTTTGTCTACTGTACATAGGCGTTGGAGTCCTTCTATGAACAATTTGATCCAGATTTATTAACATCAGGACAAAGGCTCGTGAGGTACTGCAGAGAGAAGATGACCTCAATGAAATCGTTCAGGTACTTCATTTGTCCAGTGACTAGGAATGACTAGGGACTTGATGAATCATTACACAACTGATCCAAAAGTGTTCATAAGGACATTACTGGTTTGTTGCATAAAGGACCTAGACCTTGGACTTTTTTATCTGGTTTTTCACTCGTGCTTGCAACTCAATGACAATAGATGAAAAATTGCATTGAGTGCCATAAGCTGAAATGACCATTTAATAGTTGTCTTCATTGGTTTTGGTTATGCCTTGAACGTTGGACAAGTTTTCACTCTTCATGACTTTGTGCAGCTTGTAGGTAAAGATGCTTTGGCTGAAAACAGATAAAATTACACTAGAGACTGCAAAACTTCTGAGGGAAGACTATCTTGCTCAAAATGCCTTTACCCCGTAAGAGTATGCGGTTCTTATGCTACCAATCAGAACATTACATTCATGCTTTACTTCTATTTTCTCGAAGTCTTGGTTTGCACTTTTCGTACTTTAAATTTCTCTTTTGAAGTCTTGATGGGTTTTTAGGCATTTTTATAATATTAGGTGTCGTATTTTCGCGTTTCGGCATCGTTTTGCGGGCTTATTGTTGTTCAATGGAGCTTTCCCTTAAGCATATGATATGGCATTCAATTCTTGTATCAAATTCAATTGTTTACTTTTTTTGTCTTGAGTCACTGGAAATTTCCCTAACTAATGAAATCACACACTTTGGTTTTTATAGGTATGCAACGACTGTTCCACTTGCAGAAGGTATAAGCTATCAAGACTGTCTTGACTAAGATTTGCCAATAAACAGCTGGTATCCCCCCTCCTTTGCTATGATGTGTTTTTAAATTTTTATTATGTAATACGTATAAGCATGTTCTTTCTGAATTTTATGAATGTTGTAATTGAATTTAATGAGTTAACTCATCTTATACTCAATCAGTTTAGATTAAATGGCATCCCATAAAGACACAGTCATTGCAAAGTGGACCGACCAATTAACCCAATTGTTTGTAAGTGTCATGGTAGAGGAGGTTAAAAAGGAAATCGAACTACCACTACCTTCAACAAAGCAGGTGGAATAACATTCAGCGAGAGTTCAATAAACAGACAGGACGTGAGTATACTCTACCTCAGTTCAAGAACAGGAGTTTCAAACTGAAGCAAGATTACGGTAGTTTTAAGAAGCTTCTTAGCCAATCGGGATTTGGATGGGATAATGTGAACAAAAAGATTGTCGTGGAGGATGACACCATCTGGGGTCTCATATCAAGGTACAACCTTACTTGGGTTTTTTGGTTCTAACTTTTTATATATGTTTTAGTAATGTTGCTGATGTATGTTCTTTCGAAAATGGCGCAGGCTAATCCCAAATGGGCCAAATTCAGGAATGAAGGGTTTCCTTTGTATCCTCAGCTTTGTATTTTGTTTGGGGATACATATGTTACTGGAGAGTATACAACAGGAAATGTTCAGGAGTTGGTGTCATCAGAGGATGATGGCAATGGTGCTTTTGGTGAAAATGAAGGTGGTGTTGCATTAGGTACACCGGACGAATTAGAGGGACGAGATCCACAGGTTGAAGAAGAGTCGGGTAATGAACACCAAACTGAAGATGGGTTGGATGATGAACCAATGGCTACCCCAGTTCAGGAGAAACACAGGTTGGATAGGACTCCAAATTCCAAGAGGAGGAGAAAGAGTACTGCATATGATTTTGCCAGCACTTGCAAAGTCATTCAAGAAGCCGTCAAAATGAAGATGAGTCAATCATCACATACCTCTGTCACCTCACAGGCCCCACAACCTGCAGACCCCTATTCTATGGGAGCGATGATTGCCATTCTGAAAGGCATGCCTGAGATGAACCCGAATCTTTACACCAAAGCAGTGAACCATGCTTGCATGAATGCTGCTTGGAGAGAGGCTTTCATCTTAACAGAGCCTAAATGGAGACTTGCACTCCTTAATTCTATTTAAGTAGATGTTAGCATAAGTTATGGATTTCTATGTGGCTTCATTTCACTGAAGCTTATGTATTTAAGACACTTTGGCTTTGTTTTTATTATGCGACTACGGCTATGTTGTGACTTATGTTGATGAATTTGGATTGCCATGCGTGGACTATTATTTAGATTCCTACTTATCGGTAGATATGTTATGGCTTCCTTAATTACTTTTTGCTTTTTGTTCTTGCCTTCAACCTTCATGTGATGGCTTGTGTTGTGATAAGGTAGCTTATTAGTTCATTCATTTCATTTTTTAGGTAATATGGAGGGGGTTAGTGATCAGGTTGCTTCAGTTGAAGGAATTGTATCAGGTGATGAAGACTTTGATGAGGATGAATATTTTTTACTGACGGCATGGTTATGCCTTTGTGAGTTGCAAAGGTCCATGCGCAGAGAGAGAACCTATTAGGGACAGTATATTGTCAGGACCGGAATGGATAAGGGAGATTCTTCATGGACATTCGGATAGAGTATACGAAGCTTTTAGAATGGAGAGACATGTATTTCTTAACTTGTGTGGTTTATTGAAGGAAAGAGGTTGGTTGAAAGATAGTCGATATCTTAAGATAGATGAACAAGTTGGGATTTTCTTATGTATGATTTGTCACAAGAACTCTAACAGAAATTTGTGCGAGAGATTTCAGCGTTCAGGACAGACTATCAGTAAGTATTTCAACTTAGTGTTGAAAGCAGTTCGAAAATTAGCAAAGGAAGTCATCGTACCACCTCCCTTTGATGTTGTCCCACAGGAGATTCTTTTGGATCCTAAGCATGAACCTTATTTTAAAGTAAGATTTTCATACGTTTATTTTGTGGCAATGTGGGTTAAATTTTGCCAGTAATCTTCTATGACACTAGTCTTTTATAACTGTAACAGGGGTGTGTGGGCGCTATTGATGGCACCCATATTCATGCTTCCGTACCTGTTGCGCAGCAGATCCGATTTAGAGGTAGAAAGGGAATTACCACTCAAAACGTGCTGTGTGTGTGTTCGTTTGATATGAGATTTACATTTGTGTACGCTGGTTGGGAAGGATCTGCTAATGATTGTCGAGTGCTATCAGTAGCACTCGAGACTCCTGAACTACATTTTCCTCGACCGCCCCCAGGTATTTGTTTGTTCTAAAATAAGAAATTATCTTCATGATTTTGCTACGGTTGCATATAATGATAAATTTATGAACGCTTTGTATATAGGTAAATACTATGTGGTAGATTCCGGGTATGCATCATCTCCAGGATTTTTAACACCTTTTAAAGGTGAACGATATCATATAAATGATTTCAGAAGCAACGCAAGACCAACAACAGCAAGAGAGCTATTCAACTATAGGCATTCTTCACTAAGGAATATTATTGAGAGATCCTTTGCGGCTTTGAAGAATCGCTTCTTTATTTGAGACACATGCCTCCATTTTCAATTAGAAAGCAGGCACATATTGTAGTGGCATGTTGTGCTATCCATAATTACATCCGTGATCAAGATAAGAGAGATAGGAATTTCTCCGAATATGGGAATCCGGAGTATGTATGTGAACCTGCGCATGATGAGGTTACAGACGATATATCGACCGAGGAGGGCACCGAGATGGACATTCTTAGGAAACATATTGCCAATAAAATGGCAAGGGATCATCATATGGAGGAGATTCCATGATATCGGGTTTTTTGTTTTTTGATAGTTAATTGGCATCAATTTTGAGATAAAACTTGGTTGTGAATATTCTAGTGATGTCATAGTTAATTCTTTTGCTTTTTGAGAGCTCCTTTCTTCATTCAAACCTCCTTGAAAGCTCACTTGATTCCATTCTCCTTCAGTAATAATGCTAGTGCATTATATTTTGGCAATAGTTCAAAAATCACCTTCCTTGTTTATCTTAGCTGTTGTGATTTACCTCTCTCCAAATATGCTCGCTGCATTGTTATTTCTCTTCCCTTTCATCCGTCGATTCCTGGAGAGGTCGCATTATAAGATTGTGATGCTTATGATGTGGTGGTCATAGGTATGAATATGATCATTGTTATTATTTGATTTTGTGTTTACATGCCGAAATAAGAAGTTAGTTCCCTCATGAATTGCAGCCTCGGCTCTATATTAGAAGGGGAATGCATGAAAGCGCGTTTTCTCTCTTCAAGTAAGTATTTTGTTTCTTGAAAAACGTACACTTGACGCCTAAATTTTTTTGCAAAGTCTGACATTTACTATATGGAACCTTTGTGTCAGGTATACATTGTTCTTCTTCTAGTCTTCTAATAATTACAAAGTTGGCATTCAATAATGTTATCAAATTGGTTTGTATGCCTTGTTGTGATGTCTTGGTTGTCTATTCTCAGACTGAAGCTCCAAAGAAGAAGGTAAAGAAAACAAATATTCCTGTGACCGAGCTGGTATATGGTGCATTGTCCTCAGGAGACTTTCAGAAGGAAGCTGAGATTTTTGCATATATTGGCCAGCTTTCACTAGCACATTTTTGTTGATTGGGATTGGACTTGTTAGTTGTAATCGGAAGTGTCTATTAGCAATTATGTCCATATGGATTTATTCTGTTTTTGTGTATCAATGTATACTTTTTACTGCAGGGATTGCTCAAAAAGTTTATCATTCTGATTGTGTGGGAAAGGATGATTCTTTAAAGCAGACTGGGCAATTCTGGACTTGTGGTAAGCCCGAACTGTTCTGCTCCAAGTTTATTAACATAGCTTGGGGTGTGCATTTGTATGATGCTCTCTCTCTCCCACATTTTCTCGTGTGCAGTCACAAACTCAAGATATGGCTAAAAATTTGGAATTTCTCAGCCTCGTTGTAACTTCTCTTGACATTACATTTCTTCTAGTGCATTGTACAGGGAAGTTTATCACGTACATTTGGAAAATGGAAGAGACAAAAGACAAGAAAAATGCTGTGGAAGCTTATGTGTATGATATGAGGAACAAGGTACAGAGCTACTGATTCTCTGATGTTGCTTTTGCCAAACTGAAAACATTACTTGGGCTTCATTTTTTGTTTTGGAATATCAGTTGAACGATAAGTACCATGACTTTGTCGTGGATCTAGAAAGAGAGCTATTCATTTCTACACTTCAGGAGGTACAGGAATAACATAATGTGCAATAAGATCCCAAGATTGAATAACAGTGGAAATCTGAAATAATCTGCAATATTAGAAGGCTATTTCTTTTTTTCCAAAGCAATATTAGGAGGCTTTGGCTACATTGGTTTTGGAGATGGGTTTTTATTGTCATGAGTTGCCTTCTTGTTCTTTGTGGCAGAGAAAACTTGTCCTTTAAAATGTTGAAAAGAAGTTCTGGTGATCTCCTGCCCAAGTTATTCAACTAGAGAATTGAGTTTTAGGAAATTATATTTATCTTTTACTCATGTATTGATGATAGTGTTTGTTTGTTTTGCTCTTAATTTCTTTGGATATGAAAGTGACAGAAAGTCGTTGATATTCAACTAGATGGGGCAACAAATCTTGAAACGGTTGTTGTAAAGACAATATTAAGAAGATAAACTTCAAGCAATTTGCATGTTATGGTGGTAACTTGGTGGTGTTATTGCGCACGTGATTTCCTATCTCCATTTTTCATTTCCCTAATGCTAGATCAAACTACGGACTAAGATTTGCTTCAATAGGTTTTACCGGCCAATAATGATGAAATCGAAGCCTACCAATCCTGCTGCTCCTGAGATTCCTCCTCAGCCTGCTCAGGGTGAGCAGCAACCTCAAGGTGATGCCAATGCAAGTGTTGATACTGATGCTGGAACTGGTGATGTTCTGCCTACTTCAGGGGAGTCGATGGAAACGGACAAGTCTGAGGCACCTCCATCTGCTTCTTAGAGTTGCTTGATATAGCAGCACAATAGGTGTTCATGGATTGCGTAAGAAATCTCATAATTGAACCTCAGAACCTTCAGGTGGTGTAGGGTGGAGAGGTTCTGAAGCCTCATTTATAATTATTTGTACCTGTAAAGCCTTTTTTGACAATTTTGTCTGAAGGGTGGTCTCCGAAATCCTATTTTATAGACGAAGGAATGGATTCTCTCCCAACTGATTTCACTTTCCTTTCTCCGTCTGGCTAATACGTTGTGGCATCTGTATTATTACTCGTTACTGGATTTTGTTAATGGTAAGATCCAATTTTGCATTCAGTTTGAATGATTTCTTCGGCAAATGATGAGTTCTTGGACTGGCTTGCATTCATTTATAATTAATAGTGCATGCTTGTCGAGAATGCAAATGGTTGATGCTGTGTTTTTCGATTCCTTTCCTAGGTTCTCTAGCATTGCGCAAGTCTGCATTTTTTTAAATCCAGCTTTCCTGAACTTCAATTTTTCCCTCTGCCATGTCCTGTCGCATCTGGCTGGTTTAAAGAAGCTCCAACCTTGTTGTATTGTTAGATGCGTGCTATGCTGGTTGGTTTATTTTAAGAATCAATTGCAACTAATGTGGGATTTGTTAAATGCAATTGCTCATAGAGTGCGAAATGCTAGTGCCCATGGTGACAGCATCGTGCTTTGATTATGCTTTGTGCTCAAGTGATCTATCCTTAATCTGCATTAGAAGTGAGAATTTTTTTATTCAGGCTATAATAATTCACATGTCCCGATAGGAAAAATGCCAAAACAAAAAGGAAATAAATGTCAGCTAATCATCAACATGTACTAGCCCCATCTTCACACATCACAGCCTGGTTTTGTTAGCGAAGCCCTGATTTTCCTCAACTTCCTACTAGTTTCTCCATTGTGAGACTGAGGACACGAGGTTGAGCTAGGGAAGATCTGGTACAAGAGAGGACGAAACTGTCTTTGCCTGAACCAGGTAGAGCCAGAGTAGC
>JAGVVM010023531.1:0-13498 GCA_019149425.1 Psidium friedrichsthalianum | reverse complement strand
GAGGACTCAGTCGGCCGTTGTAAAACGCTTCAAGTTGTCTCCATCCAGGAAGGTCATGGTAAGGGCACTGATTCAATAGGTTCTTGAAGCGCTCCCATGCTTCAATGAACGACTCCATATCTTGTTGCCGGAACGTTGTGATCTCGTTCCTCATCTGTGAAATCTTCGATGGAGGGAAGTACTGGTCCAGAAAGGCTTCCTCCATCTGCGCCCACGTGGTAATTGAATTTACAGGAAGTGAATTGAACCAACTCCATGCCCTGTCTTTCAGTGAAAGGAGACAATTTCAACCTCACTGCATCTTGTGGGACTCCATTCTGCCTGAAAGTGTCACAAATACTCAGGAACTTGCTTAGATGTTCGTGCGGATCCTCGAGTGGTGAGCCCCTGAACTGAACTGTGTTCTGTATCATTTGCAGCACTGAAGTCTTGATCTCGTAGTCACGAGCCTGAATTGCTGGTGACGCAATACAGGTGCGATGCACATGTGGCCTTGCCGACGTGAATTCCATCATCGGCCTGTTGTCCAAGTCCGGCACTGCATTATTAGCTTCCACCGGAGCAATTGTTCCCAATCGGGTTTACCTGGTTATGATCTGCCATGTCTGTCCGTTGTGCTCGTGACCTTTGCCGGAGTAGCCTGTGAAAAGTTCTCTCGATTTCAGGATCGAAAGGAATCAGCTCTATGCTCCGACTGCGTCTCATGCAACAAAAATAAAACAAAGAATAAATATATAAGTAAATTAAACAATAAGTAAAACTTGATCGTCAATTGATCACCGATACTCAAGGTAAATGAAATTTCGTTAGAAAACAAGTCCCCGGCAACGGCGCCAAAATTTGGTGCGCGTCGTCAACGCAACAAAAATAAATCCTTAACCGACCTAACTACAATGTAGCAAGGGCAAGCAAGTGTCGAATCCACAGGGAATCGTAATACAAAACTCTCTTAACGTTACTATCAGCGATCGTCTTGAGGTCAAGTGAAATTGAGTAAGGGATAAACCTAACAAAATGGAAATGAAAGCAAACAAAGTAACAATCAATGGTAAGAGATCTAGGACGCTCGACTTCCCCTCGTGACCTTGTATCTGATTCCGCCTTCCCTAATGCTAATGGATCAATCAGATTTGTTAACCTAGGATCCTAAAATCTCCTCATACTTCTCCCGAGGATATGAAACGTATCAACTGGTATCAAATCGCTCGCTCTATCCCTAGGCTCGCGACTAGTAGTGACCCATTATGAATCGATCCTAATTGATTACCTAAGGTGACCAGATATATCGCTATTCTGCTCACTAATAACCTGGTTTTCCAACTCTTAGGTTAACTTAGGTTGTCTTGTTCGTTAATCTGAACCTAGACTACTCTCCCGAGTCTCTCTAGTTTATCTGATTTATACTAATCGGTGATCAGGCGATTAATACGCATGAAGAACAAAACAGACAAACAGAACTGATAAACAATTGCATTAAAAAGGTAGGAGTTCACAAAAACAGCGGAACACTAGGTTCGGTCTAAGCCCTAGAAAAGGAATTTAGTTCATCGTCTCGAGGACAATAATCCGAACAATACACAACGACATAATACAAACGAAGGAAATAGGAAGAAGAGAATCCGCCGAAACCCTCGCCGTCGCTTCACGTTCTTCCTCTTGTTATCGACTCTGAATTCTGTCGTGTATCCACTGCCGTTGCCTCCCAAAGTATCCGCCGCCCTCCTTTTCTCAAAGATGAATATATATATCTATATCTCCCAATTTGTCCCACACGAAAAGATATCCAAACAAATAACCTTCCTAATTTAACTCAACCCTAGTCTAAAATATTTCTTAATTTACGAAAACGCCCTCCAATCTCCGACCGAATCGCTGAAAGATGTTCTCCGCGTGCTTAGTGACTTCTGCGAACAACACGTCTCTAAGGATGGACCGACGCATCTTTGGATTGGACGGACGCGTCTTCCATGCAGGCGGACGCGTCCTCCTTGCTTCTGGAGAGCGACGGACGCATCTCTCTGGTTAGACGGACGCGTCCGTCGGGCTACTGTGTAGAGACCGACGCGTCTCTCATGTTGGACGGACTCGTCCGTCATGCTTCTGAATTGGCTTTGTGGCGACAGACGCGTCTCTCATTAGCTTGGACGCGTCCCTCATGCTTCTGAGCTTCCACATCAAGGGCGGACGCGTCTCTCCTTAACTCGGACGCGTCCCTCACCTGTAAATAATCCTTTAGTCATTAAATAACTTGGAGATAGTAGAAACACCTAAATAACCTAAAATTGATGAAATTACTTCAGCTAGTTGCACATTTTGCTCGCGTAAAACGGGCCTTTTAGCTCTACTTTTGTAGAGTCATCATGTCTGATGAGGAATTTGCACGGTACAACCAGTCTCAGATTTCACGGTCTACATCTTCTTCCACTGCTACTCTAGTGCAGACAGGTTCTACTGCATGCATTTTCACTAGTTCTCGTCCTTGGGTCATTGATTCAACGGCATCCGATCATATGTCAGGTCTTTCAGGTATATTTTCCTCTCTTACTTCATCATCATCTACTGTCACTTTAGCTAATGGTTCATCTTCTCAAGTTAAAGGAGTTGGTACAGTCCATCCAACCCCCTCATTGTCGTTACCCTCAGTCCTTATATTCCAAAATTTCCTTTCAACCTCATGTCTGTTAGTAAATTAACCAAATACTTTCAGTGTATTCTTGTATTTTTCAGGATCTGGCTATGAAGAAGATGATTGGTAGAGGACGAGAGACGGGAGGATTATATGTGCTCAAAGATACTCCTTCCATTGCTTGTCCCAGTATTACTTCTCTTCATCAGATTCATTGTCGTCTTGGACATCCTTCGCTACAAAGTCTTCAGAAGTTGGATTCTAGCTTTCAGTCTCTTTCTAGTTTAGAGTGTGAGTCATGCCAACTTGGCAAATTGCGTCGTGTTAGTTATCCAGCTTGAGTCAATAAAAGAGCGGCATCTCTCTTTTCATTAGTTCATTCGGATATTTTGGGTCCTTGTCAGTTAACTTCCAATTTGAGTTTTAGATACTTTGTGACTTTTGTTGATGACTATTCAAGAGTTACTTGGTTATATTTAATGAAAAGCCATTCGGATTATTTTCTATATTTCGAGCCTTTATTTCTTAAATTTATACTCAAGGTGTTCACGTCAAAGTTTTGCGTTCTGATAACGCTAAAGAGTACTTTTCTGCACCTTTTTCTGAATTATGACTCAGTGTGGTATGATTCATGAATCTTCTTGTCCTGATACACCTCAACAAAATGGTGTAGTTGAAAGAAAGAATAGACATTTATTAGAAGTCACTAGATCCATGCTATTTGAAATGAAGGTTCCTAAGACCTTTTGGGCTGATGCTGTTCTTACTGCAAAAGCACCACAAATCACTAGATCCATGCTATTCCCCGGTAATCTAAGGATTTAACTATCCTCCTATAAAACTCCAAAAGCACCACAAATAATGAAAGTACCAACACTTAACTTTCAAAAACGATCCCACCCCATCACCTCCACTTCCTTAGAAATGAGGGAGGACAGGAGGAGGGAGGGGCAGAGAGTTTCGAAAACAGGGAAAAAACAATCTATGGATACTTTTACTTAATATTTATTTATTTTTTCACTATTTTCGATTTATATTTAATCGGCATCTCGCGGCTCATACATTTTGACTTTCTTATTTTTAATATGAAAATTTGATACTTTCACAAAATAGTTATATTGACCAACAAATTTGTATATGATTTACACATTCTTATTGTAATTTTAACTAGTATTTATTTGCTCTTGCGTTTGCTTAAGCACCCCCCCTCCCCCCCAAAAAAAAAAAAAAGAGTGCCACGTCCATATAATGATGAACAGCCAATCATGAAATAGCAAAATCCAACCAAATTTTGAATAGATGGTGATACTGATATTAACCATATCGAGGAAGGTGATCAAAAAATTGTTGGGATTTTAGTGTTCTTAGAATATGAATGAGAGTGTGGTTGAGAGAGTCCCACATGAGATATATATAAGAGCGATGAAAATTGGGTTTAAATAATTAAGACTCTCCAATGAATTTAGGCCCAAGGGACACCCCACTTTTGTGGAAGAGAGAGGTCTTGCATAAAGTCAGACCGGTCCCGCGCGCGCCGCCGCCAGTCGGCCCAGGTTCGAGTTAAGCCTTTTTATTTTATTTTATTTTATTCTTTTTTGAATAGACATTGTTTGTTCGTGATCTCCCTGGATTCGTCCATCGAACCTCTCCCTTCAAACACCGAACAAATGCATTGATTCGGCAATAAACTAAACACCGAATAAATGCGTTGATTCGGCAATAACCAAACATCGAACAAATGATTCGGTAACTCACTTTTGTGGAAGAGAGAGGTCTTGCACAAAGTCGGACCGGTTCCCGCGCGCGCGCCGCCGCAGGTCGACCCGGATCCGAGTTAAGCCCTTTTATTTTATTTTATTCTTTTTTGAATAGACATATTGTCTATTCGTGATCTCCCTTCAAGGCAACGGTTCGGATTCATCCATCGAACCTCTCCCTTCAAACACTGAACAAATGCATTGATTCGGCAATAAACTAAACACCGAATAAATGCGTTGATTCGGCAATAACCAAATCGAACAAATGCTTCGGTTCGTGACTCTTCATTTGTTTTGAATATAATCAAACTTCCAATCAATTTTGATAATGATGTAATTTTCGAAATTCTTTTATCTTTTTGACACACGCTCATCCGACACATTCATTTTTTTATGTGCAATTTGTTCCTGAATTTGAGTTCGAAGGAATTTTGTTGAACAAGTACCGCTTCAACAAAATAGTAGTCCGTTCTATCTTGGGAGATAATTGTCCATACAACCATGAGTACCGGTGGAGGGAACAAATTCGTCTTAAAGACACGACGTGAATTCGTCAGGCTCAGATCGATCATCTAATCAACCATCCATCTGCACTTGATTCAGGTTTGTCTAACTGCTTCATTTTGATATATACGAACACATATACCTACACCTATAATCTTAAGATGAATTTTGTTATCCTGTGTTCGCTTTTCATTTATATGGTCTTCGTTATATACCATTTTCAATAATTTCTGTTTATATATATTCAGAAATTGCTTCTTTCGTGTCTCATGGTATGTTGCTAGTACAATAGTTTCTATTTGGATTTTTCAAAAATTATATCACTCGTGTTGTCGTATATTCACTCGCTCAATCATTTCCATTTTCTACGGTGTATAAGCTCAAAATCCATTAAATGGATGTGAAGACGACCTTCTTAAATGGGGATCTGGAGGAAGGAATATATTTGGAACAACCTGAAGGGTTCATTATTCCAGGATAAGAGAAGAAGGTATGTCGGCTTATCAAGTAACTCTATGGACTGAAACAAGCACAGAAATAATGACATGCTAAATTCGACCAAGTCATGTTGTCGAATGGCTTAAGATAAATGAGTACGATAAATGTGTTTATCTTAAGAATACTCATAATGATTTTGCCATTGTGTGCTTGTATATAGACGCTTATAATGGGCAGCGATAGTAAGATCGTTAATGCGACCAAACGCATGCTCATAAGTAAATTTGATATGAAAGATATGGGGTTGGCAGATGTTATTTAGGAATCAAAATCCATAAGATATCTAAAGAACTATCTCTATCGCAGTCTCATTACATTTAGAAGATTCTGGAAAATGCAAGAATCTAGATATTATATCATCAAAGACCCCAATAGATGTTAATTTACATCTTTCAAAGAATACTGATGAAAGTAAACCTTAAAATGACTATGCCAGTATACTAGACAGTCTAATATAGGTGATGAACTCTATTAGCCGGATATAGTTTGTGCTGTGAGTAAGTTAAGTCGATTTACAATTAGTCCAATGAAAATCATTGAAAAAGCAATAAAACGTGTATTGGGCTATTTGAAGCATATTCAAAATTATGTTTTGCATTACACAAAGTACCCGCGCTACTTAAAGGATATTGTGATCTAAATTGGATAACCGGCATAAGAGACACAAAATCCACAAGTGGGTATATGTTGATACTTGGTAGGGGAATTAAAAGAGCAAGGAATGTTATGTATAATAGAAATTTGCATTGTAGAATTATTACTTTGAATAAGGCTAGTGAAGAAGTAGAGTGGCTTTGAAATTTCTTGAAAGACATTTCTAATTGGTTTAAACCAGTGCCAGCACTGTATATATCCATTATGATAGTCAAGCGATAATTGAAAGAGCAAGGAATGTTATGTATAATGGAAATTTCTGACATATACGTCGAAGTCATGAGATAGCTACTTTCTAGTGGAATTATCTCGATTGACTATGTGAAGTCAAAAGATAATATTGCGGATCCATTAACAAAAGACCTAACTAGAGAGATGGTGGAGAAAACATCAAGGGGAGTGGGTTTAAAGCCTATAAAATAAGTCGTCATAGCGGAAACCCTACCCAGTTGACTGAAGATCCCAAGATCTAAGTTCAAAGAGATAACCAAGTTATGCAAGCAATGTCAACTCTCACTCATTCCTCGTACAAGAACACTATAGATAAGTGAAGGTTAAGCATAAGCTTTTAATGATTCTGATTTAGGTATGTGAAATACCACACATTCAGAAATCACTTATGTGAGTGTGAAGTGAGGGCCGCTTGCGCGACCTAAAAATCGAGTTTCCCAATATTAGGTTAATGGATTACAGATTAATTAATTAATGGTAATCCATTAACCTAATATTGGGAAACCGATTTTTAGGTCGCGACAAGCGGCCCTCACTTCACACTCACATAAGTGATTTCTGAATGTGTGGTATTTCACATACCTAAATCAGAATCATTAAAAGCTTATGCTTAACCTTCACTTATCTATAGTGTCTTGTACGAGGAATGAGTGAGAGTTGACATTGCTTGCATAACTTGGTTATCTCTTTGAACTTAGATCTTGGGATCTTCAGTCAACTGGGTAGGGTTTCCGCTATGACGACTATTTTATAGGCTTTAAACCCACTCCCCTTGATGTTTTCTCCACCATCTCTCTAGTTAGGTCTTTTGTTAATGGATCCGCAATATTATCTTTTGACTTCACATAGTCAATCGAGATAATTCCACTAGAAAGTAGCTATCTCATGACTTCGACGTATATGTCAGAAATTTCCATTATACATAACATTCCTTGCTCTTTCAATTATCGCTTGACTATCATAATGGATATATACAGTGCTGGCACTGGTTTAAACCAATTAGAAATGTCTTTCAAGAAATTTCAAAGCCACTCTACTTCTTCACTAGCCTTATTCAAAGTAATAAATTCTACAATGCAAATTTCTATTATACATAACATTCCTTGCTCTTTTAATTCCCCTACCAAGTATCAACATATACCCACTTGTGGATTTTGTGTCCTTATGCCGGTATCCAATTTAGATCACAATATCCTTAAGTAGCGCCGGGTACTTTGTGTAATGCAAAACATAATTTGAATATGCTTCAAATAGCCCAATACACGTTTTATTGCTTTTTCAATGATTTTCATTGGACTAATTGTAAATCGACTTAACTTACTCACAGCACAAACTATATCCGGCCTAATAGAGTCATCACCTATATTAGACGTCTAGTATACTGGCATAGTCATTTAAGGTTTACTTTCATCAGTATTCTTTGAAAGATGTAAATTAACATCTATTGGGGTCTTTGATGATATAATATCTAGATTCTTGCATTTTCCAAGAATCTTCTAAATGTAATGAGACTGCGATAGAGATAGTTCTTTAGATATCTTATGGATTTTGATTCCTAAAATAACATCTGCCAACCCCATATCTTTCATATCAAATTTACTTATGAGCATGCGTTTGGTCGCATAACGATCTTACTATCGCTGCCCATTATAAGCGTCTATATACAAGCACACAATGGCAAAATCATTATGAGTATTCTTAAGATAAACACATTTATCGTACTCATTTATCTTAAAGCCATTCGACAACATGACTTGGTCGAATTTAGCATGTCATTATTTCTGTGCTTGTTTCAGTCCATAGAGTTACTTGATAAGCCGACATACCTTCTTCTCTTATCCTGGAATAATGAACCCTTCAGGTTGTTCCAAATATATTCCTTCCTCCAGATCCCCATTTAAGAAGGTCGTCTTCACATCCATTTAATGGATTTTGAGCTTATACACCGTAGAAAATGGAAATGATTGAGCGAGTGAATATACGACAACACGAGTGATATAATTTTTGAAAAATCCAAATAGAAACTATTGTACTAGCAACATACCATGAGACACGAAAGAAGCAATTTCTGATATATATAAACAGAAATTATTGAAAATGGTATATAACGAAGACCATATAAATGAAAAGCGAACACAGGATAACAAAATTCATCTTAAGATTATAGGTGTAGGTATATGTGTTCGTATATATCAAAATGAAGCAGTTAGACAAACCTGAATCAAGTGCAGATGGATGGTTGATTAGATGATCGATCTGAGCCTGACGAATTCACGTCGTGTCTTTAAGACGAATTTGTTCCCTCCACCGGTACTCATGGTTGTATGGACAATTATCTCCCAAGATAGAACGGACTACTATTTTGTTGAAGCGGTACTTGTTCAACAAAATTCCTTCGAACTCAAATTCAGGAACAAATTGCACATAAAAAAATGAATGTGTCGGATGAGCGTGTGTCAAAAAGATAAAAGAATTTCGAAAATTACATCATTATCAAAATTGATTGGAAGTTTGATTATATTCAAAACAAATGAAGAGTCACGAACCGAAGCATTTGTTCGATTTGGTTATTGCCGAATCAACGCATTTATTCGGTGTTTAGTTTATTGCCGAATCAATGCATTTGTTCAGTGTTTGAAGGGAGAGGTTCGATGGATGAATCCGAACCGTTGCCTTGAAGGGAGATCACGAATAGACAATATGTCTATTCAAAAAAGAATAAAATAAAATAAAAGGGCTTAACTCGGATCCGGGTCGACCTGCGGCGGCGCGCGCGCGGGAACCGGTCCGACTTTGTGCAAGACCTCTCTCTTCCACAAAAGTGAGTTACCGAATCATTTGTTCGATGTTTGGTTATTGCCGAATCAACGCATTTATTCGGTGTTTAGTTTATTGCCGAATCAATGCATTTGTTCGGTGTTTGAAGGGAGAGGTTCGATGGACGAATCCAGGGAGATCACGAACAAACAATGTCTATTCAAAAAGAATAAAATAAAATAAAATAAAAAGGCTTAACTCGAACCTGGGCCGACTGGCGGCGGCGCGCGCGGGGACCGGTCTGACTTTATGCAAGACCTCTCTCTTCCACAAAAGTGGGGTGTCCCTTGGGCCTAAATTCATTGGAGAGTCTTAATTATTTAAACCCAATTTTCATCGCTCTTATATATATCTCATGTGGGACTCTCTCAACCACACTCTCATTCATATTCTAAGAACACTAAAATCCCAACAATTTTTTGATCACCTTCCTCGATATGGTTAATATCAGTATCACCATCTATTCAAAATTTGGTTGGATTTTGCTATTTCATGATTGGCTGTTCATCATTATATGGACGTGGCACTCTTTTTTTTTTTTTTTGGGGGGGAGGGGGGGTGCTTAAGCAAACGCAAGAGCAAATAAATACTAGTTAAAATTACAATAAGAATGTGTAAATCATATACAAATTTGTTGGTCAATATAACTATTTTGTGAAAGTATCAAATTTTCATATTAAAAATAAGAAAGTCAAAATGTATGAGCCGCGAGATGCCGATTAAATATAAATCGAAAATAGTGAAAAAATAAATAAATATTAAGTAAAAGTATCCATAGATTGTTTTTCCTGTTTTCGAAACTCTCTGCCCCTCCCTCCTCCTGTCCTCCCTCATTTCTAAGGAAGTGGAGGTGATGGGGTGGGATCGTTTTGAAAGTTAAGTGTTGGTACTTTCATTATTTGTGGTGCTTTTGGAGTTTTATAGGAGGATAGTTAAATCCTTAGATTACCGGGGAATAGCATGGATCTAGTGATTTGTGGTGCTTTTGCAGTAAGAACAGCATCAGCCCAAAAGGTCTTAGGAACCTTCATTTCAAATAGCATGGATCTAGTGACTTCTAATAAATGTCTATTCTTTCTTTCAACTACACCATTTTGTTGAGGTGTATCAGGACAAGAAGATTCATGAATCATACCACACTGAGTCATAAATTCAGAAAAAGGTGCAGAAAAGTACTCTTTAGCGTTATCAGAACGCAAAACTTTGACGTGAACACCTTGAGTATAAATTTAAGAAATAAAGGCTCGAAATATAGAAAATAATTCCGAATGGCTTTTCATTAAATATAACCAAGTAACTCTTGAATAGTCATCAACAAAAGTCACAAAGTATCTAAAACTCAAATTGGAAGTTAACTGACAAGGACCCAAAATATCCGAATGAACTAATGAAAAGAGAGATGCCGCTCTTTTATTGACTCAAGCTGGATAACTAACACGACGCAATTTGCCAAGTTGGCATGACTCACACTCTAAACTAGAAAGAGACTGAAAGCTAGAATCCAACTTCTGAAGACTTTGTAGCGAAGGATGTCCAAGACGACAATGAATCTGATGAAGAGAAGTAATACTGGGACAAGCAATGGAAGGAGTATCTTTGAGCACATATAATCCTCCCGTCTCTCGTCCTCTACCAATCATCTTCTTCATAGCCAGATCCTGAAAAATACAAGAATACACTGAAAGTATTTGGTTAATTTACTAACAGACATGAGGTTGAAAGGAAATTTTGGAATATAAAGGACTGAGGGTAACGACAATGAGGGGGTTGGATGGACTGTACCAACTCCTTTAACTTGAGAAGATGAACCATTAGCTAAAGTGACAGTAGATGATGATGAAGTAAGAGAGGAAAATATACCTGAAAGACCTGACATATGATCGGATGCCGTTGAATCAATGACCCAAGGACGAGAACTAGTGAAAATGCATGCAGTAGAACCTGTCTGCACTAGAGTAGCAGTGGAAGAAGATGTAGACCGTGAAATCTGAGACTGGTTGTACCGTGCAAATTCCTCATCAGACATGATGACTCTACAAAAGTAGAGCTAAAAGGCCCGTTTTACGCGAGCAAAATGTGCAACTAGCTGAAGTAATTTCATCAATTTTAGGTTATTTAGGTGTTTCTACTATCTCCAAGTTATTTAATGACTAAAGGATTATTTACAGGTGAGGGACGCGTCCGAGTTAAGGAGAGACGCGTCCGCCCTTGATGTGGAAGCTCAGAAGCATGAGGGACGCGTCCAAGCTAATGAGAGACGCGTCTGTCGCCACAAAGCCAATTCAGAAGCATGACGGACGAGTCCGTCCAACATGAGAGACGCGTCGGTCTCTACACAGTAGCCCGACGGACGCGTCCGTCTAACCAGAGAGATGCGTCCGTCGCTCTCCAGAAGCAAGGAGGACGCGTCCGCCTGCATGGAAGACGCGTCCGTCCAATCCAAAGATGCGTCGGTCCATCCTTAGAGACGTGTTGTTCGCAGAAGTCACTAAGCACGCGGAGAACATCTTTCAGCGATTCGGTCGGAGATTGGAGGGCGTTTTCGTAAATTAAGAAATATTTTAGACTAGGGTTGAGTTAAATTAGGAAGGTTATTTGTTTGGATATCTTTTCGTGTGGGACAAATTGGGAGATATAGATATATATATTCATCTTTGAGAAAAGGAGGGCGGCGGATACTTTGGGAGGCAACGGCAGTGGATACACGACAGAATTCAGAGTCGATAAACAAGAGGAAGAACGTGAAGCGACGGCGAGGGTTTCGGCGGATTCTCTTCTTCCTATTTCCTTCGTTTGTATTATGTCGTTGTGTATTGTTCGGATTATTGTCCTCGAGACGATGAACTAAATTCCTTTTCTAGGGCTTAGACCGAACCTAGTGTTCCGCTGTTTTTGTGAACTCCTACCTTTTTAATGCAATTTGGTTTATCAGTTCTGTTTGTCTGTTTTGTTCTTCATGCGTATTAATCGCCTGATCACCGATTAGTATAAATCAGATAACCTAGAGAGACTCGGGAGAGTAGTCTAGGTTCAGATTAACGAACAAGACAACCTAAGTTAACCTAAGAGTTGGAAAACCAGGTTATTAGTGAGCAGAATAGCGATATATCTGGTCACCTTAGGTAATCAATTAGGATCGATTCATAATGGGTCACTACTAGTCGCGAGCCTAGGGATAGAGCGAGCGATTTGATACCAGTTGATACGTTCTCATATCCTCGGGAGAAGTATGAGGAGATTTTAGGATCCTAGGTTAACAAATCTGATTGATCCATTAGCATTAGGGAAGGCGGAATCAGATACAAGGTCACGAGGGGAAGTCGAGCGTCCTAGATCTCTTACCATTGATTGTTACTTTGTTTGCTTTCATTTTCCATTTTGTTAGGTTTATCCCTTACTCAATTTCACTTGACCTCAAGACGATCGCTGATAGTAACGTTAAGAGAGTTTTGTATTACGATTCCCTGTGGATTCGACACTTGCTTGCCCTTGCTACATTGTAGTTAGGTCGGTTAAGGATTTATTTTTGTTGCGTTGACGACGCGCACCAAATTTTGGCGCCGTTGCCGGGGACTTGTTTTCTAACGAAATTTCATTTACCTTGAGTATCGGTGATCAATTGACGATCAAGTTTTACTTATTGTTTAATTTACTTATATATTTATTCTTTGTTTTATTTTTGTTGCATGAGACGCAGTCGGAGCATAGAGCTGATTCCTTTCGATCCTGAAATCGAGAGAACTTTTCACAGGCTACTCCGGCAAAGGTCACGAGCACAACGGACAGACATGGCAGATCATAACCAGGTAAACCCGATTGGGAACAATTTGCTCCGGTGGAAGCTAATAATGCAGTGCCGGACTTGGACAACAGGCCGATGATGGAATTCACGTCGGCAAGGCCACATGTGCATCGCACCTGTATTGCGTCACCAGCAATTCAGGCTCGTGACTACGAGATCAAGACTTCAGTGCTGCAAATGATACAGAACACAGTTCAGTTCAGGGGCTCACCACTCGAGGATCCGCACGAACATCTAAGCAAGTTCCTGAGTATTTGTGACACTTTCAGGCAGAATGGAGTCCCACAAGATGCAGTGAGGTTGAAATTGTTCTCCTTTTCACTGAAAGACAGGGCATGGAGTTGGTTCAATTCACTTCCTGTAAATTCAATTACCACGTGGGCGCAGATGGAGGAAGCCTTTCTGGACCAGTACTTCCCTCCATCGAAGATTTCACAGATGAGGAACGAGATCACAACGTTCCGGCAACAAGATATGGAGTCGTTCATTGAAGCATGGGAGCGCTTCAAGAACCTATTGAATCAGTGCCCTTACCATGACCTTCCTGGATGGAGACAACTTGAAGCGTTTTTAACAACTGCCTAGATCATTTCTGAAGAAATCTTACAA
>JAGVVM010023530.1:0-14733 GCA_019149425.1 Psidium friedrichsthalianum | reverse complement strand
GAGGAGGCGGAGGAGTATAGCATAGAGGCGCGATATCCACTAAAAGTAGCGTCTCATGACTTCGACGTATATGTCATTTCCATTATACATAACATTCCTTGCTCTTTCAATTATCGCTTGACTATCATAATGGATATATACAGTGCTGGCACTGGTTTAAACCAATTAGAAATGTCTTTCAAGAAATTTCAAAGCCACTCTACTTCTTCACTAGCCTTATTCAAAGTAATAATTCTACAATGCAAATTTCTATTATACATAACATTCCTTGCTCTTTTAATTCCCCTACCAGTATCAACATATACCCACTTGTGGATTTTGTGTCTCTTATGCCGTTATCCAATTTAGATCACAATATCCTTTAAGTAGCGCCGGTACTTTGTGTAATGCAAAACATAATTTTGAATATGCTTCAAATAGCCCAATACACGTTTTATTGCTTTTTCAATGATTTTCATTGGACTAATTGTAAATCGACTTAACTTACTCACAGCACAAACTATATCCGGCCTAATAGAGTTCATCACCTATATTAGACTGTCTAGTATACTGGCATAGTCATTTTAAGGTTTACTTTCATCAGTATTCTTTGAAAGATGTAAATTAACATCTATTGGGGTCTTTGATGATATAATATCTAGATTCTTGCATTTTCCAGAATCTTCTAAATGTAATGAGACTGCGATAGAGATAGTTCTTTAGATATCTTATGGATTTTGATTCCTAAATAACATCTGCCAACCCCATATCTTTCATATCAAATTTACTTATGAGCATGCGTTTGGTCGCATTAACGATCTTACTATCGCTGCCCATTATAAGCGTCTATATACACACACAATGGCAAAATCATTATGAGTATTCTTAAGATAAACACATTTATCGTACTCATTTATCTTGGCGTTCGACAACATGACTTGGTCGAATTTAGCATGTCATTATTTCTGTGCTTGTTTCAGTCCATAGAGTTACTTGATAAGCCGACATACCTTCTTCTCTTATCCTGGAATAATGAACCCTTCAGGTTGTTCCAAATATATTCCTTCCTCCAGATCCCCATTTAAGAAGGTCGTCTTCACATCCATTTTGGATTTTGAGCTTATACACCGTAGAAATGGAAATGATTGAGCGAGTGAATATACGACAACACGAGTGATATAATTTTTGAAAAATCCAAATAGAACTATTGTACTAGCAACATTTGATGAGACACGACAGAAGCAATTTCTGATTGAGCGAGTGAATATACGACAACACGAGTGATATAATTTTTGAAAAATCCAAATAGAAACTATTGTACTAGCAACATACCATGAGACACGAAAGAAGCAATTTCTGAATATATATAAACAGAAATTATTGAAAATGGTATATAACGAAGACCATATAAATGAAAAGCGAACACAGGATAACAAAATTCATCTTAAGATTATAGGTGTAGGTATATGTGTTCGTATATATCAAAATGAAGCAGTTAGACAAACCTGAATCAAGTGCAGATGGATGGTTGATTAGATGATCGATCTGAGCCTGACGAATTCACGTCGTGTCTTTAAGACGAATTTGTTCCCTCCACCGGTACTCATGGTTGTATGGACAATTATCTCCCAAGATAGAACGGACTACTATTTTGTTGAAGCGGTACTTGTTCAACAAAATTCCTTCGAACTCAAATTCAGGAACAAATTGCACATAAAAAAATGAATGTGTCGGATGAGCGTGTGTCAAAAAGATAAAAGAATTTCGAAAATTACATCATTATCAAAATTGATTGGAAGTTTGATTATATTCAAAACAAATGAAGAGTCACGAACCGAAGCATTTGTTCGATTTGGTTATTGCCGAATCAACGCATTTATTCGGTGTTTAGTTTATTGCCGAATCAATGCATTTGTTCAGTGTTTGAAGGGAGAGGTTCGATGGATGAATCCGAACCGTTGCCTTGAAGGGAGATCACGAATAGACAATATGTCTATTCAAAAAAGAATAAAATAAAATAAAAGGGCTTAACTCGGATCCGGGTCGACCTGCGGCGGCGCGCGCGCGGGAACCGGTCCGACTTTGTGCAAGACCTCTCTCTTCCACAAAAGTGAGTTACCGAATCATTTGTTCGATGTTTGGTTATTGCCGAATCAACGCATTTATTCGGTGTTTAGTTTATTGCCGAATCAATGCATTTGTTCGGTGTTTGAAGGGAGAGGTTCGATGGACGAATCCAGGGAGATCACGAACAAACAATGTCTATTCAAAAAGAATAAAATAAAATAAAATAAAAAGGCTTAACTCGAACCTGGGCCGACTGGCGGCGGCGCGCGCGGGGACCGGTCTGACTTTATGCAAGACCTCTCTCTTCCACAAAAGTGGGGTGTCCCTTGGGCCTAAATTCATTGGAGAGTCTTAATTATTTAAACCCAATTTTCATCGCTCTTATATATATCTCATGTGGGACTCTCTCAACCACACTCTCATTCATATTCTAAGAACACTAAAATCCCAACAATTTTTTGATCACCTTCCTCGATATGGTTAATATCAGTATCACCATCTATTCAAAATTTGGTTGGATTTTGCTATTTCATGATTGGCTGTTCATCATTATATGGACGTGGCACTCTTTTTTTTTTTTTTTGGGGGGGAGGGGGGGTGCTTAAGCAAACGCAAGAGCAAATAAATACTAGTTAAAATTACAATAAGAATGTGTAAATCATATACAAATTTGTTGGTCAATATAACTATTTTGTGAAAGTATCAAATTTTCATATTAAAAATAAGAAAGTCAAAATGTATGAGCCGCGAGATGCCGATTAAATATAAATCGAAAATAGTGAAAAAATAAATAAATATTAAGTAAAAGTATCCATAGATTGTTTTTTCCCTGTTTTCGAAACTCTCTGCCCCTCCCTCCTCCTGTCCTCCCTCATTTCTAAGGAAGTGGAGGTGATGGGGTGGGATCGTTTTTGAAAGTTAAGTGTTGGTACTTTCATTATTTGTGGTGCTTTTGGAGTTTTATAGGAGGATAGTTAAATCCTTAGATTACCGGGGAATAGCATGGATCTAGTGATTTGTGGTGCTTTTGCAGTAAGAACAGCATCAGCCCAAAAGGTCTTAGGAACCTTCATTTCAAATAGCATGGATCTAGTGACTTCTAATAAATGTCTATTCTTTCTTTCAACTACACCATTTTGTTGAGGTGTATCAGGACAAGAAGATTCATGAATCATACCACACTGAGTCATAAATTCAGAAAAAGGTGCAGAAAAGTACTCTTTAGCGTTATCAGAACGCAAAACTTTGACGTGAACACCTTGAGTATAAATTTAAGAAATAAAGGCTCGAAATATAGAAAATAATTCCGAATGGCTTTTCATTAAATATAACCAAGTAACTCTTGAATAGTCATCAACAAAAGTCACAAAGTATCTAAAACTCAAATTGGAAGTTAACTGACAAGGACCCAAAATATCCGAATGAACTAATGAAAAGAGAGATGCCGCTCTTTTATTGACTCAAGCTGGATAACTAACACGACGCAATTTGCCAAGTTGGCATGACTCACACTCTAAACTAGAAAGAGACTGAAAGCTAGAATCCAACTTCTGAAGACTTTGTAGCGAAGGATGTCCAAGACGACAATGAATCTGATGAAGAGAAGTAATACTGGGACAAGCAATGGAAGGAGTATCTTTGAGCACATATAATCCTCCCGTCTCTCGTCCTCTACCAATCATCTTCTTCATAGCCAGATCCTGAAAAATACAAGAATACACTGAAAGTATTTGGTTAATTTACTAACAGACATGAGGTTGAAAGGAAATTTTGGAATATAAAGGACTGAGGGTAACGACAATGAGGGGGTTGGATGGACTGTACCAACTCCTTTAACTTGAGAAGATGAACCATTAGCTAAAGTGACAGTAGATGATGATGAAGTAAGAGAGGAAAATATACCTGAAAGACCTGACATATGATCGGATGCCGTTGAATCAATGACCCAAGGACGAGAACTAGTGAAAATGCATGCAGTAGAACCTGTCTGCACTAGAGTAGCAGTGGAAGAAGATGTAGACCGTGAAATCTGAGACTGGTTGTACCGTGCAAATTCCTCATCAGACATGATGACTCTACAAAAGTAGAGCTAAAAGGCCCGTTTTACGCGAGCAAAATGTGCAACTAGCTGAAGTAATTTCATCAATTTTAGGTTATTTAAGGTGTTTCTACTATCTCCAAGTTATTTAATGACTAAAGGATTATTTACAGGTGAGGGACGCGTCCGAGTTAAGGAGAGACGCGTCCGCCCTTGATGTGGAAGCTCAGAAGCATGAGGGACGCGTCCAAGCTAATGAGAGACGCGTCTGTCGCCACAAAGCCAATTCAGAAGCATGACGGACGAGTCCGTCCAACATGAGAGACGCGTCGGTCTCTACACAGTAGCCCGACGGACGCGTCCGTCTAACCAGAGAGATGCGTCCGTCGCTCTCCAGAAGCAAGGAGGACGCGTCCGCCTGCATGGAAGACGCGTCCGTCCAATCCAAAGATGCGTCGGTCCATCCTTAGAGACGTGTTGTTCGCAGAAGTCACTAAGCACGCGGAGAACATCTTTCAGCGATTCGGTCGGAGATTGGAGGGCGTTTTCGTAAATTAAGAAATATTTTAGACTAGGGTTGAGTTAAATTAGGAAGGTTATTTGTTTGGATATCTTTTCGTGTGGGACAAATTGGGAGATATAGATATATATATTCATCTTTGAGAAAAGGAGGGCGGCGGATACTTTGGGAGGCAACGGCAGTGGATACACGACAGAATTCAGAGTCGATAAACAAGAGGAAGAACGTGAAGCGACGGCGAGGGTTTCGGCGGATTCTCTTCTTCCTATTTCCTTCGTTTGTATTATGTCGTTGTGTATTGTTCGGATTATTGTCCTCGAGACGATGAACTAAATTCCTTTTCTAGGGCTTAGACCGAACCTAGTGTTCCGCTGTTTTTGTGAACTCCTACCTTTTTAATGCAATTTGGTTTATCAGTTCTGTTTGTCTGTTTTGTTCTTCATGCGTATTAATCGCCTGATCACCGATTAGTATAAATCAGATAACCTAGAGAGACTCGGGAGAGTAGTCTAGGTTCAGATTAACGAACAAGACAACCTAAGTTAACCTAAGAGTTGGAAAACCAGGTTATTAGTGAGCAGAATAGCGATATATCTGGTCACCTTAGGTAATCAATTAGGATCGATTCATAATGGGTCACTACTAGTCGCGAGCCTAGGGATAGAGCGAGCGATTTGATACCAGTTGATACGTTCTCATATCCTCGGGAGAAGTATGAGGAGATTTTAGGATCCTAGGTTAACAAATCTGATTGATCCATTAGCATTAGGGAAGGCGGAATCAGATACAAGGTCACGAGGGGAAGTCGAGCGTCCTAGATCTCTTACCATTGATTGTTACTTTGTTTGCTTTCATTTTCCATTTTGTTAGGTTTATCCCTTACTCAATTTCACTTGACCTCAAGACGATCGCTGATAGTAACGTTAAGAGAGTTTTGTATTACGATTCCCTGTGGATTCGACACTTGCTTGCCCTTGCTACATTGTAGTTAGGTCGGTTAAGGATTTATTTTTGTTGCGTTGACGACGCGCACCAAATTTTGGCGCCGTTGCCGGGGACTTGTTTTCTAACGAAATTTCATTTACCTTGAGTATCGGTGATCAATTGACGATCAAGTTTTACTTATTGTTTAATTTACTTATATATTTATTCTTTGTTTTATTTTTGTTGCATGAGACGCAGTCGGAGCATAGAGCTGATTCCTTTCGATCCTGAAATCGAGAGAACTTTTCACAGGCTACTCCGGCAAAGGTCACGAGCACAACGGACAGACATGGCAGATCATAACCAGGTAAACCCGATTGGGAACAATTTGCTCCCGGTGGAAGCTAATAATGCAGTGCCGGACTTGGACAACAGGCCGATGATGGAATTCACGTCGGCAAGGCCACATGTGCATCGCACCTGTATTGCGTCACCAGCAATTCAGGCTCGTGACTACGAGATCAAGACTTCAGTGCTGCAAATGATACAGAACACAGTTCAGTTCAGGGGCTCACCACTCGAGGATCCGCACGAACATCTAAGCAAGTTCCTGAGTATTTGTGACACTTTCAGGCAGAATGGAGTCCCACAAGATGCAGTGAGGTTGAAATTGTTCTCCTTTTCACTGAAAGACAGGGCATGGAGTTGGTTCAATTCACTTCCTGTAAATTCAATTACCACGTGGGCGCAGATGGAGGAAGCCTTTCTGGACCAGTACTTCCCTCCATCGAAGATTTCACAGATGAGGAACGAGATCACAACGTTCCGGCAACAAGATATGGAGTCGTTCATTGAAGCATGGGAGCGCTTCAAGAACCTATTGAATCAGTGCCCTTACCATGACCTTCCTGGATGGAGACAACTTGAAGCGTTTTACAACGGCCTGACTGAGTCCTCGCGTAAGGATCTAAACCTGGCATCAAATAGATCATTTCTGAAGAAATCTTACATTGAAGGGTTGGACCTCCTGGAGACTATGAGAAAAACCTGTTTGCCGAATCAGCATTCTGATCGGATGTCTAGAAGGAGAGCACCTGGAGCACTCGAGATCGATGCCTTGACATCAATTCAAGCTCAACTGTCGGCACTCACAAAGAAATTCGAGACGGTGAGTGTTAATTCAGTGCAAGGGACTTCAAGCAACTGCGAGATATGCGGAGGCATGCACACCACAGATCAATGCTCGGCAAGCATGGAGGAGGCGAACTTCATCGGAAACCAGCGAAACAACCCCTACTCCAACTCGTACAACCCAGGATGGCGAAACCATCCAAACTTTTCATGGAGAGGGCAACAAGGAGCTGAGCCGCGGGCACCACAACACTCAGGATTTCAGCAACCCCCAGGATTCCAGCAACCTCGAGCTCAGGAGCCGGAGAAGAAACCAAACTTTGAAGAGATGATGATGAAGTATATGGCCAACCAAGATGCATTGATGAAGAATCAAGCGGCTTCCATTCGGAATTTAGAAAACCAAGTAAGTCAATTGGCGCAGGCTATGAACTCTCGGCCGCAAGGATCACTTCCAAGCAACACTGAGATCAACCCAAGGGAGCATGTGAAGGCGGTAACTCTGAGGAACGGTCGAGAACTTCAAGAGGTGCACAAGAATGTGGAAAAGAGAAGGGACATAGCTGAAGAGGGAACATCTAACATTGTAGATGGCCACACCTGTGTCGACCCATCTCCAGCAGACAGCACTCCTATCGAAGCTGTAGTCTCACCACAACAAAGGAAGGAGAAGCAAGAAGCTGCAAAAGATAAATTGGAGCGCCCGCCCCTACCTTTTCCGCAAAGAGCGCGGAAGCAAAACGAGGACGCCCAATTTCGTAAGTTTCTTGATGTATTTAAAAAGCTTCACATTAACATTCCTTTTGCAGAAGCACTTGAGCAGATGCCGAGTTATGTCAAGTTCATGAAGGACGTGCTTTCCAAGAAAAGACGACTAGGCGATTTTGAGACCGTGGCGCTAACTGAGGAGTGTAGCGCAATCCTTCAAAAGAAACTACCGCCTAAGCTAAAGGATCCAGGTAGTTTCACGATCCCTTGCACAATCGGTTCGTCATTCTCAGGTAAGGCTCTATGCGACCTTGGTGCGAGCATCAATTTGATGCCCTTATCTGTGTACAAGGAGCTAGGCTTGGGGGAGGTTAGACCCACATCGGTGTCGTTGCAATTAGCCGATAGGTCTATTACATATCCTAGGGGCATTATTGAGGATGTACTGGTTAAGGTCGACAAATTTATATTCCCGGCTGACTTTCTTGTGCTTGATTTTGAGGAGGACCAAGAGATCCCTATCATCTTGGGGCGACCATTCTTAGCAACTGGACGAGCTCTAATAGACGTCCAAAAAGGGGAGTTGACCATTCGGGTCAACGACCAAGAAGTAACATTCAACGTCTACAAGACCATGAGGTGGCCAAGCGAACCTAATGAGTGTTTCCTTCTTGATGTCGTGGACAGATGTTCGTCTGAGTCGTTCCTACAATTACATCCCGAAGACCCACTTGAAGCATCATTGATTTCTACATCAACGAACAATGAAGAAGTCTCGGGGATGATGAATAGGATGGAAGCTACCCCATTCGTGCCAAGATTTGCGCGACAGTTCGAAGCACTGGAGCGGCCAAACAATCCCATGAAGCCCTCCATCGAAGAGTCACCCACGCTAGAGCTCAAACCGTTGCCGGAGTATCTAAGGTATGCTTATCTTGGATCCTCTAACACTTTACCCGTAATCATCTCTGCAGACTTGACAGCACAAGAGGAAGAGAGGTTGCTTCGGATTCTTAGAGAGCACAAAAGAGCTCTAGGTTGGACGATTGCAGACATTCGAGGAATCAGCCCATCAGTTTGCATGCACAAGATCCTCCTGGAGGATAACCAGAAGGCATCGGTTGAAGCTCAACGGCGATTAAATCCGAATATGAAGGAGGTGGTCAAGAAAGAAGTCATCAAGTGGCTGGATGCAGGTATCATTTATCCCATCTCTGACAGCTCATGGGTGAGTCCTGTGCAGTGTGTCCCGAAGAAAAGTGGCATGACGGTGGTAGCTAATGAGAAGAACGAGCTCATCCCAACAAGAACAGTGACGGGATGGAGAGTGTGCATGGACTATCGCAAGCTGAATAAAGCCACAAGGAAGGATCACTTTCCTCTCCCTTTCATTGACCAAATGCTCGACAGGTTGGCTGGTAAGGAATTTTATTGCTTTTTAGATGGCTACTCTGGATATAATCAAATCTTGATTGCTCCGGAGGATCAGGAGAAGACGACTTTTACCTGTCCATATGGGACTTTTGCCTTCCGTAGAATGCCTTTTGGTTTGTGTAATGCGCCTGCAACTTTCCAACGATGCATGATGGCTATTTTCAGTGATATGGTGGAAAATGGACTAGAGGTTTTTATGGACGATTTTTCAGTCTTTGGTACATCATATTCTGACTGCCTGGCGAATTTAGCTCGCGTGTTAAAGCGGTGTGAGGATACTAACCTGATCCTGAATTGGGAAAAATGCCAATTCATGGTCAGAGAGGGTATTGTCCTCGGTCACAGGATTTCAAGCAAGGGCATCGAAGTGGACAAGGCCAAGATCGAGACAATTGAAAAGCTACCACCACCGACATCAGTCAAGGCAATTCGAAGTTTCCTAGGCCACGCCGGGTTCTATCGAAGATTCATCAAGGATTTCTCCAAGATCACGAAGCCGTTATGCAACTTGTTGGAGAAGGACAAGCCATTTATCTTCGACGACGCATGCCTCTCAGCATTTGGTGAGTTAAAGAACAGGTTAGTTTCTGCACCTATCGTCATTGCGCCTGACTGGAATTTACCTTTTGAGCTGATGTGTGATGCTAGTGACTATGCCGTTGGGGCGGTATTAGGACAAAGGATAGGCAAGATTTTTCATGTGATATATTATGCTAGTCGTACTCTAGATGATGCTCAGGTAAATTACACAACCACTGAAAAAGAATTGCTTGCTGTTGTGTTCGCATTCGATAAATTTCGTAGCTACCTCGTTGGGACCAAAGTTATAGTGTTCACAGATCACTCGGCAATCAGGTATTTGATTGAGAAAAAAGAAGCTAAGCCGAGGTTGATTCGTTGGGTCCTACTGTTGCAAGAGTTTGACTTAGAGATCCGAGATAGGAAGGGTACTGAAAATCAAGTAGCAGATCATTTGTCTAGGTTAGAGACTAAAAAAGAGACTAGGGACAAAACACTAATCAACGAGGCCTTTCCAGACGAACAACTGTTTGCAGTTAGTCACGGTGTACCTTGGTATGCTGACTTCGTAAATTACATCGTCTCTGATTTCATGCCCGATGAGTTTGACAACCAGAAGAAAAGAGGTTTTTGAAAGAGGTGCGGTATTATTTTTGGGATGAGCCGTTCCTGTTTAAGCAATGTGCAGATCAGGTTATCCGGAGGTGCGTGCCGGAGGAAGAAACGAAAAACATACTTGCACAATGTCACGCATCACCCTATGGGGGACACTTCGGGGGAGATCGAACAGCAGCGAAAGTGCTCCAATCAGGTTTTTATTGGCCTACTCTATTCAAAGATGCTTATACATTTGTTGCATGTTGTGACAGGTGCCAACGTGTTGGAAACATCTCAAAACGACATGAGATGCCGTTGCAGAACATCCTCGAGGTAGAGCTGTTCGATGTATGGGGTATAGATTTCATGGGACCTTTCATTTCGTCTATAAATAACAAATACATTCTCATGGCTGTGGATTATGTCTCTAAATGGGTAGAAGCAATCGCTTTACCCACTAATGATGCTAAAATGGTTGTTAAGTTTTTGAAGAAACAGATTTTCACTCGATTTGGAACACCTCGGGCAATCATAAGCGATGGAGGCACACACTTCTGTAACAGACAATTTGAAGCATTGCTTAATAAATATGGGGTCAAGCACAAGATTGCAACAGCCTATCATCCACAGACAAGCGGACAGATTGAGGTATCAAACCGAGAAATAAAGCGCATCCTGGAGAAAACAGTGTGTCCTTCGAGGAAGGATTGGTCATTGAAACTAGATGATGCTCTATGGGCTTATAGAACAGCATATAAAAACCCCATTGGCATGTCACCATACCGATTAGTTTTTGGGAAAGCTTGTCACTTACCAGTAGAACTCGAGCACAAGGCATATTGGGCGTTGAAGAAATTGAACTTTGACCTCGCAAGAGTTGGAGAAAAGAGATGTTTACAGCTGAATGAACTTGAAGAGCTTCGTCATCAAGCATATGAAAACGCAAGGCTATACAAGGAGAAAACGAAAAAATGGCACGACAGCAAGATCATCAATAGGATCTTCACACCAGGTGAGTTGGTCTTACTTTTCAATTCTCGACTGAAGTTATTTCCTGGTAAGTTGAAATCCAGGTGGTCGGGGCCGTTTCAAGTGGTGTCTGTCTTTCCCCACGGAGCAGTGGAAATCAAAGCAGAGAACTCCGATAGAACATTCAAAGTTAATGGACAACGATTGAAGCATTACCGAGGAGAGACTTTTGATCGAGAAGCTACCTCGACTCACCTACAAGAAGCTTGACCAACCGAGAAAGTCGAGCCAAACGACTATAAATAAGGGCGCTTATTGGGAGGCAACCCAATTTTCTTTCTATTTCTTTTTAATTGAGTCTTGAAGTAAATTCGTTGTAGTTTCTTTTTCAAAAAAAAAAAAAAAAACAAAACAAAACGGACGCGTCCGCATAAAATAAGAGATGCGTCCGTCTCTCCACAGTAGGCCGACAGACGCGTCCGCATAAATGAGAGACGCGTCCGTCTCTACACAGTATCATAAAGGACGCGTCCGTCCAACATAAGAGACGCGTCCGTCTCTACACAGTATCAAAACGGACGCGTCCGTCCAACAAGAGAGACGCGTCCGATCACCCATCATTCCTATAAAAGGGCGTCGATCGTGCACATTTGTTTTACCCTAACCCTAATTCGCCCTTTTCTTCTGCTAGGACGCGTCTCGCCCGGTGCCGCCAACGCCCATCACGATACCGCACAAGTCACTCGACCGGTTTTTCCTCTGCGAAGGACGCGTCCTCCGGCTCTCTCTCTTCAACGGACGCAGCCGTCTCTCTCCATCCAGGTAAACCGTTCCATCTCTTCTTTCCGAGCATCACGCCTAGGTCATCTTGTTAAGAAGCTCATAGTATGGTGCGAACAAAGAATGCCGGACTTAGGAATGCGAGTGAGCAACCGACTAGAGATAGGGGTAAGGCTCCGGCCGGTAGAGCCGAATCAAGCACCCTCGGGGCTAATGCCCAGAGGAGGCTTGCCGAGGCTCTTACAAGGAACAAGAAATTTATTTCCGAGAGAGGAATCCCCCGTATTCCGGACGGGTTCGAGCATTATTGGCTATCCGCTGAAGTGGCTAGACGGGGTTGGACGACATTTTGCGAGCCTCGAGACCCGGCAGTTATTCCGGTGGTTCGCGAGTTCTATGCTCGAGTACCAGACCATCAGGGGGGTAAAGTCCGTGTGCGTGGTAAAACAGTCCGGTTTGACGCTGTTACACTTAATCGCTTCTTTGAGTTACCTATCCCTGACGTCGATGAATATGCAGCATTGGTAGGATCTGGCTTGAATGCTGAAAAAGCCGAAGAGATTAGACAGGTTTTAACTGATGGAGCAGGGCAATGGGAGATGCACAATGGCGAGTTTGTTTCCATCAAACGGAACACTCTCGATCGGTTTGCCAAAACTTGGTTTTATTTTGTAGTGTTTTCTATGATGCCTGTAACTCATCACAATCTGTGCAGGCGTGAACCAGCAATCCTCATTTATGCCATACTGACCCATCTGCAGATTAATGTAGGCCAACTTCTATTCAGGGGGATTTTACAATCCTCGGAAGCCACGAAGGGATACTGGTACCCCTCATTGGTCACCATGCTCTGCCGTCAAGCTGGTGTCCCCATTGAAGACCATGAGGAAACACTTCCACCAGGTACGATTATGACTGAAAAATATATTGAACAGTTGTGTGGTTGGTAGTCGAGATATGCAGTCAATTCAAAGGAGGAACAGGGCACGCGCACGTGCCCTCCGTGCGGGACCATCCGCACCAGCAGTAGATCCTCAGCCTGAGAGCCAGGACGTCCCCGACACCCCAGCACTAGCCGACTCCGGGAATGTAGTCCTCCAGCTCCTTCGCCAAATGCGGAGAGAAAACAGGGCGACTAGGCAAGAGTTCCGCCTCCGCCACGAGCATATTGATGAGAATCTGCGACGTAACGAGGACAACATGCGTTTCCAATGGGCGGCGGCTGGATACGACATGTCGCAATTCCAGAGCATGATCCCATGGGAGCAGTCTTCACAGGCCGCTCAATGGGATGAGTACATGGACGAAGAAGACAGCGAGGATGACAATGCACAACAAGACTCTTCGGAAGAAGAGTAAACCCCAGGGGAGTCCCTTTCTTACCCTCTTTCTCTTTACATCGAGACGATGTTCTTGTGTTGGTTTGGGGGTGTCAAACTTTACGAGTGTTGCTGAGTAGGTGCTATTAGTGGTGAATATGACTGATTGCTGAGTAATGAGTTATGGTGAATAATAGGTTTGGGCGTGCTGTATTTTACAGGTACGGATTGATAGTTAGAGTCTGAATGTGCAACTAGCTGAAGTCTTTTCATCATTTAGGTTATTTAAGGTGTTTCTACTATCTCCAAGTTATTTAATGACTAAGGATTATTTACAGGTGAGAGACGCGTCTGTCGCCACAAAGCCATTCAGAAAATAACGCGTCCGTCCAGACTTGAGATTTTGTCTGTCCAAAGCTGCAACCTGAAACCGCCGTCTAACAGAGATGCGTCCGTCGCTCTCCAGAGGTTTCTGGACGAATCCGCCTTTATAGGAACACGTGTCGTCCAATCCAAAGATGCGTCGGTCCATCCTTGAAATGAAATTGTTCGAACGAAGTGTTAAAAACGCGGAGAACATCTTTCAGCGATTCGGTCGGAGATTGGAGGGCGTTTTCGTAAATTAAGAAATATTTTAGACTAGGGTTGAGTAAATTAGGAAGGTATCTGTTTGGATATCTTTTCGTGTGGGAAAAATCGGGAGATATAGATTTATATATTCATCTTTGAGAGAAGGGAGAGGGGGATACTTGGAGACAACGGCAGTGGATACGGGAGAATTCAGAGTGATAAACAAGAGGAAGAACGTGAAGCGACGGCGAGGGTTTCGGCGGATTCTCTTCTTCCTATTTCCTTCGTTTGTATTATGTCGTGTGTATTGTTCGGATTATTGTCCTCGAGATGATGAACTAAATTCCTTTTCTAGGGCTTAGACGGAACCTAGTGTTCCGATGTATTTGTGAACTCCTACCTTTTTAATGCAATTTGTTTATCAATTCTGTTTGTCTGTTTTGTTCTTCATGCGTATTAATCGCCTGATCACCGATTAGTATAAATCAGATAACCTAGAGAGACTCGGGAGAGTAGTCTAGGTTCAGATTAACGAACAAGACAACCTAAGTTAACCTAAGAGTTGAAAAACCAGGTACTAGTGAGCAGAATAGCGATATATCTGGTCACCTTAGGTAATCAATTAGGATCGATTCATAATGGGTCACTACTAGTTGCGAGCCTAGGGATAGAGCGAGCGATTTGATACCAGTTGATACGTTCTCATATCCTCGGGAGAAGATGAGGAGATTTTAGGATCCTAGGTAACAAATCTGATTGATCTATTAGCATAGGGAAGGCGGAATCAGATACAAGGTCACGAGGGGAAGTCGAGCGTCCTAGATCTCTTACCATTGATTGTTACTTGTTTGCTTTCATTTTCCATTTAATTTGGTGCGCGTCGTCAACGCAACAAATAAATCCTAACCGACCTAACTACAATATAGCACATCACTCATCCTCTACTAAAACAAATCATTTTTATTATTATGAGAAAAAGCATCTCATGCCATGATAAGCAACCGATATCGACAAACCATTTTTTTCAAGCAAAACATGATTTATAACAATTCTCAGGAACAGCCTTGCATCATTCCATCCACTTGTCCAAGGTTTAAATCAGCCAACACATGCATATTCAACAACTATTCCGCAAGGTTACATGATTCTTAAGTGTCCCGTCCTTATAACCACCCATG
>JAGVVM010023522.1:0-10384 GCA_019149425.1 Psidium friedrichsthalianum | reverse complement strand
AAAGAAACAAAACATGTGGTCATGGAGAGAGGTCTCTGTGAGCCCAACATCGACGACATAGCTGGATGAATCACAAGACTTTGAAGTTGCTTGGCTTCTAGATTTTTCCTAAGTCCTCTAGAATATTCTTAGGGTACTTTTCTTCTGAGCGACACCGTGTCGTCTTTTAGAGAATTCTTAGTCATAAATGTCGGTGGTTGGATAAATGGAAAGACTTAATCTCAACCATTAAATTTAGATTGGATCAATGGTTTTATAATGAGAAGCCTCTTGTATAATGGAGGAGCTCTCCCCTCATTGTAACCATCCAAACGCTAGCCAATAAAAAATATTTTCTCCTCAGAGCTTCCACACTTCTAAACCCTTCTGATTTTACGATTCGGTGAATTAAGAATTGATCCTAGGGGAAGGCTTAACTTACGGTTGTCCAACAATCCAGAAGCCTAACGTTGTCATATTGTTCAATCTCCGAGTAATAGACCTGTAAAACAGGTGGTATCAGAGCAAGTCAAGGACAGTTGTTCAAAAGATCAACAAGCACATCCAAACTAGTCAAGAGAAATAGCAAACCAATAAACTACTCCAAGTGGCCGTGGATGGTGAGGCTTAGACCCGCGGAGATTCAACAAAGAGTGGGTTCTTCGTGGACGCAATGTCCGCCTTCTTGGAAAAGCTCACTTGAATGAGGTACCATGATAGAGTTCATGACAGACTCGAGAGGTGAAAAGGGTGAATAATGATATTGAGGAGACGCTTTGCCACCAGTTCCTAATAGCATTGTGAACACCCCTTGCACCTGAAGGACGAAGCCCTCGAAGCCTTGATAAGAACCTTTGAAGATGAAAGTCCAGGAGCAAAAAGAGGACAATCTCACAAAGCCCCGAGGTCAAAGCCTTGCGCATAGACGTCCAAAGAGATCAAGACCAGCTTGTATTGTGCAGGACTAGTATCTGTAATGGTATCGTGCATCCCGATCAAATGGCGCCCAAGCGAGAGGTGCCGTAGCCCTAAGGAGTTCAAGGGAAAACGGTGTGATGAATGGCGGACAACTTCACCTTTGGAGAAAAGCATAAGCTAAGTGATCCTATTCACATTTGGACCTAGTGCCCGGTTGTTTGGCCAATAGTGGGCCAAGGCTTGGACATCGAATACGAGATGGCCAAGAAAGAAATGCTGCTATGTTCTAACAGATAATGCCTCCAATGCTTGGTAGGCGCAATTGGTGCGATTAACCCAAACGAGGTGCCGATCCCATCAACGACGTGGGATAATTGGTCAAGGAATTTTGGGAGTACTTATTCCTCGAGTTCACTAACAAAGAAGCCCATAACAAGAAGCTCCAAATTCTCAAACTAGGGGAGGGAGGCTCTTGGAAAACTCGAGCTAATAGAGTGGGTCGTTTCATAATACTCTCGAAGGCACTCTCCGTAAGCCGAGTCTCTACTGACTCAGCAAAGTGAAAATCTCACAAGTCCAAGTTCTTTTTTCTGAATGGAGGAAGGGTGAAGGGCGGCATATCGCCACCACGACGAGAAAAGAAGGCGAAGCTACCCGTGGCTAAAGAGACCATGGTGGATGAGAAAGATCATGAGGAGAAGGGTCTTCTAAACAACCCTATCAAAGGGGGAATTGACCCAAGATGACTTCAACAAGAGAAGTTTAAGAAGCCACCGACATCCATGCTTCATTTGTGACGGTTCCCCATTGGATGCAACAATGCCCGAAGAAGAACAAGGTCAATGCCTTGCTCACTGTAGAAGAGGACGAGCCGAAACAAGAACGAGGGAAGCGCGATTCAAAACCTAAAGACTCAAATCCATCACTTCCGTAAAGACACATGCACCGCCCAAAAGGAAGCCTACAAGCTCAAGTTTGTCATCCGTGGGAGTCAAGCTGTATAACACAACACTCTATGCCTTGAGGACATGGTGCATCGAACATGCTCCATGTCAAGTGAAGTAGCGAAGTGGTGGTACTTCGAGTGGAATCAACCTGACATCGATTCAAGGCGATGAACTCGGATGTCGTACCAGCCATTGGCATTGCTCAGAGCGTAGAACTAGAAGTCGGTTGATGGAAGGACAAGCTCTCCTTCGAGGTAATTCTACTCGACAAATATGATCTTGTCTTGGTTTGGAATTCTTCAACAGTGCAATAGCATCGATAGACATGAGAACCAAGTCGATCATCATCACAGATCCAAAATGGGCCAACGGTGGTGCCTATGATCCATGGGTTGACAGAGACCGAGTGCATCTACACGATCTGACTCGTGGGAGAAGGACCAAGAGTTGAAGAGCTCACAACTGAGTCAAGCACTAAGCCATGACCTTGGAGAAGCCGAACATAGAGATACCAACTCAATATGGAAATGCCGGTCCATATGCTCTTTCTAGAAGTGGGAAGCCTTACTGATCAACATGGAAGCGGCCAAACCAAAGACGGAGTGCTCGTGGAACAAGTCGCGATCCAAGAACTGTGTAGCTAGCAAGCCGAGAAGCCAAAGACGAAGAGGCATCGAAAGCGGAAGAATCACCACAACATTCGAGGAAACCAATCTGAGCACAATACTCCGAGTTGAGAGCGCCACACACATCCTCGAATGGCCTAGGGAGAATGTCACAGATCAGAGAACAACCAATTGACGACATAGCCTGGATGAATCATAAGACTTAAAGTGTTTGGCCTCTAGGGTTTTCTTAAGTTCTCTAGAATATCTTAGGGTAGGTAATACGGAAAAATGTGCATGCTCTAGTGAATTCTCGTCTTAAATATCGGTAGTTGATAGATAGGGAGATGCAATCTCGACCATTAGATCTAGACTTGATTAACGATGTAATGAGAAGCCCTCTTGTATAAATAAGGGAGCTCTCCCTGATTAGTAAACATCCAACTTAAGCAATACAATGCATGCTCTCTCAGAGCTTGCCTATCTAAACACTTCCTTTCTACGACCTAGGTGAACAAAGAATTGGTCCTAGGGAAGGCTTAGGTTAGGCACTCCAACAATTCAAGGAAGCTTAAGTCTTGCACAGTTTGATTCCAAGTAATCGACCCATGACACATGCATATATGATTTCAACGGGCAAAGAAATATATGAATTTTACTTAGTTAAGGGGACTATCCATTTAATGGTCTCACCTTCGGGTAATCATTTTACTCCTTGTTATATAACAATGGGGTGTTTGATGGCAATGACTCATTTTCGTTAGAAGTATGGTGGCCTGAACTACCCCCACACCCCATGGGTAATTACCGGAGATGTACAAGTCTATACTCCTCGGGTGCCTTAAGAGAAATTGTACGAAGTGTGATAATTTAAACTCTAGTCATGAGCGAAAATGACGAACACAAGTTTACCACTTAACCAACTCCTGAATTATATACAAAGATTTCGATTAAAAAAAGAATTAAATACGAAGACTAATGTGAATTGAATAAACATTTCTATTACTTGAGTAATAGAAAGTGACGAGTACCAAGGATTTTTCTTTTACAAGGCTATTCTATTATCAATTAGAATCGGAAAATCACCAAAGAGATCCTAAACTTATTGCACTTGTGCCAATTTAGTCATAATTTTTTTTTCAGTTTAGTCCTAAACATTTCGTGTTCTATCATTTGAGTTCGTACGGCGAGTCTTGACCGAAAATCGCTTGCAGGGACATCGGATCACCCTTACTAGCCACAAGCAAGGGTCGGGAAGCCCTTGCTTGGCCAGATTAAATAAGAGCCTTGCAGCCCTTGCTAGATGTAAGTGAGGGGCCATGATGTCGCCGGCAAGGTCTAAGGGAAAAAAAAAAAGTAAAGAAAAGAAAAAAGCAAAATGAAAAAAATTGATAAAAGATTCAAAAGATTATAAAAATACTACGCAGGTTTATTTGAACCTCGACCATACTACGTAGGACAATCAAAGTCCACGTCAGGGATTTCAAATCAAATTGGCCGGATGAACGTAATTGACGCAAATACAAAAAGTTTAAGATTGAACTGGAAAAAAAGTTTTAGAACCGAATTGACACATTGCTATAAATTTATGACTTTTTTCGATAATTTTTCCACTAGAATCAGTCTATTAAATGAGACATGACCAAGTCCAAAATGGTTATATAACATGAACACATTAGCAAAGTTTGGGATATTATTCATTAGTACTTCTCTCCTTACTATTCTACAATCTACGGGCGACTTGTACAAACTCACCTAATGAGACACAGGAATCTAATCCGGTGTGTGTATGTGTGTGTGTATACACATACATATACATATATACACATACTTATGGCCTCATGTTAATTCGGTCTCGAGGAATATAGCGAAACTCCGGCCAAGAAATGAGATGGTGCATGCGAACACGGGTTTAAGCGTCTGCATTTCTTTATCTGGATGATACTACGATATTTAATTTAGTGAAGAAAGAGAATATTTTGAGGTACTGAATTTAAAAGGGAGAAAAATGAGGGAAAGGCCATAAACTTTACTTGAGTCCCTTATTGCAGCAGTTTTAGACAAGGGGTTGTCCCTTATGGTCGGTTTATAAAGTATGAAGAAAAGTCTCATCTTTTGAGCTACTTTTTGGGATGAGGAGATCCAAATCACCCAACACTGGTATCAGAGCTAGGTTACCAATAAGTTTGGATCCAATAGTCATATTGGAAAGATACAGGTTTGTTTCATTGGAAATGATCTACAACAAAAGATCTTTCACCGACAAGCATGGAGCTTTCGGATTGATTATTTTAAACAGGCCCTTGTAGTGATTCCGGACAGGAAGTAAGTAAATGAGAAAAGGAGATGAATAAAATAATATGTAAAGTCCCATAAAGATAAATGCTTCATAAGATAAATTGATGAGGAAAAGATAATATTTGATTGTTGATTGATTGGTCCATTACAAATAATGTCTCTAACTATTTATAGGCGAGTATAAGATAAAACTGTTCTTAGTGATTTCTTCACATGCACATTATTTTGAAACTTTTGGGATAGCCTCGGTAATTGCTCTTCTTATCCTTAAGATGGTTTAAATATGTATCTAACTGCTCCGCATAATCGTCGGTGTCACATACTTGCATAATAGTGTTACCGATGTCTTCTTTTAATTGAGCTTTTATCTGCCTAACATTCCTTCCTAATTGAGAGTCAATTTGCCGTATCTTGGCTACCAGCACACATATCTTGGTAGGCCATGTGACCTTTCATGTGCTCCATGACCAACCAAGGCCCAAGCAAATTTTTGGTATTAATAGGGTTTTTGTGGCTCCGACCCAAGGCCGATATGTGATGGGGGGATTATTGGAGGTTATCTCATATCGGTTGTGGAAGAGGCTAGTTGTCGATTTGTAAGTGTGTCAGAAAGCCTCATTCTTTGAGCTAACTTCTAAGAATGAAAGAGACTCAAAAACACCAAATATTGTGTTGTAGTGTTTTTTTACATTAATTGTAGAAGGGCTTGGTGGTTGGTTTATATGTGTGAGAAAAAACCTCAAAGGATGAGTTGCGGTGTTTTCCTATATCGATTATGGAAGGGTTGGTAGTCGATTTATAAGTGTGAGGGATACCCTCATTATTTGAGTTAGCTTTTGGGATGAGAGGGACCCAAAATCATCTAACACTGGTATCAAAATTTAGGTTATCAACAAATTTGGCCCAACAGTCACATGGGAGAAATACGTGTTGTTGTGGCTCCGATCCAGAACCTGATGTATGATGGGAGATTGTTGGGCTTATTAAGGACTAGTAGTTGATTATAAGTGTGAGAAAAATGTCATTTTTTGAGCTAACTTTAAGATTAGGCCCATAAAAGAAATACACGACCACCCAACATTAGTATCATAACTAGGTTACTAACATGTCTAGAAGGTCCAAGGCCACCAACACTAGTATTAGAGTTAAATTACCAACACGTATGGGCACAACAGTCACATAGGGAGATATACGGATTGTTTCAATAGCTCCGTTTACCTTCATGCATTGGGTTCTCATGCTTAATGCAAATCTCGGCTGTATTTTCAACAATCTAAATCATTAAAACAACCGATTTCACGATCGAGTAAAGCATTTGAAGCGCGGCCTAAATCGACCTACCGGTGAAGAGCCCTAGTACTTAGAGAAAGCTTTGTTCACTCTTGTGACGTGCCTTCAAAGGAAGGGTCTTTTGTTCCGTTAATGACTCCAGATTCGATCCCCTAAGATATCATAGGGAGTCAACACAAATGAGTGAATTGCCTATACTAAGTCAAAAAAGCCTTTGAATTCCTAATGACACGGGTAATGTAGTCGGGCCCCGGTAATCACCATTTCCTCCACAAAAGTAACCCATCGTTGCTCCATTTAGGTGCAATAATGCCACCCCTCTTATCGCCGTAAACCCTTTTCCCACTCACAAATCTCACCCCAACAACTTTATCATCATGACCACAATAATAACGCACATTAGCTTCGAATCGATCACTTATGGCTAAAAAGAATAAAAGACAACATTCAAAAGCGGAGAAACAAAAGTGAATCCAAAGGAGCGCTTGATATAAATTGTGGGGTTGGATTGCCACCCAAAATGCACCTTCTTCCTTCTTTCTCCCTCGCTTAGATAGGTTCAGAAACTTGAGAACATGTCCAAGTACGTCTTGTGCATCGTCCTGATGTTTTTGTTTGTGAAACTGGAGCCATCGCCGCGGTCACTTGTGACCCAATGGAGCTGAGTTCATGCGCTAGTGCGATAAGCTCCTCGAGCCCGCCGTCGGCTATGTGCTGTGCCAAGCTCAAGGAGCAAAAGCCTTGCCTTTGCCAGTACATGAAAAACCCCAACCTCCAGAAGCTCATCAACTCTCCTAATCCAGGAAGGTAGCAATCCAGTGTGGCTCTCCATTTCCCTCTTGTTGATCTCTCTAGTCACGGACTCTAGCGTGGTTGCTTTCCTGGTGTGCTTTCCTGGTGTGTGTGAATCTCCCGCACAAAGTAGCAGCGGTGCGATGTCGTCGATGCTGATTACCGGTAATTGTGGAAATTCGTGGTTAGTATCGTAATCGAACTTATGACTAGATAAAGGTTTCGGTATCTCCCAGTGTTATCCATTTTCCGAACAGTAATCTATGAGTGCAATGTGTAATCTCTCCCTACACATGACCACACCCATGTGCATTAGACCCGTGACTGAGCCATAATTACTAACCAAGATGAGAGTCCGCGCACAACAGTACAACGAGAACTTGAGCTTGATATGCGTGAGCGAATCGTTCGAACGTATCAGCCCGCGATTGTGGAGACCCACTTGGTCAATGATTCTCAAACCGTAGTTGCAACTTCTCCGATGAAATTGGGGAAAAAAAAAAACAGCCCAGAAAAGGGGACAATCATCATATTTTTTTCCGATAGAAGACAGAAGAAAAGGGACAACCATCAGCATCTGTTAAATTGGATACAACTTCTCTAAGAAAACATATGAAGTCACTAAACAGATACTGATTCTGATCATTCAGAAAGATTCATCCCCACAAATCGAATTGCCATGCCCATAAGCTTTCCCCGTACCAAGCATCGACTTGCCACACAGCAGCTAAAAGCCTGGAAACGATTATACAACTACAGTCACGCAATTCCAATTTCCACTACACATCTCGAAGGGAACTGCACTGGCTTTGCAAACTAAAGTGAGGCGATTATCCTTTGAAAAGTTCAGAAGACACAGTATATGACTCTTGGGTGAAAGATTCATTCCAATATGCTTCAAGAAAAGAGAACATGCGATTCGCCTTGTGCCTCAAGCCAGTAGGGCCAGGTAGCTAACCGTGAGATTTGAGATTGGAGGAATCAAATGAAAACTAAGCATGTACATTCCTTGAGTTCACATAATATATAGTGTGTATTTATATAAAGAGAGAACGAAGAGGCAACTCTGACATACTTGGAAATCTACCACTGTATAGGCATCAGTTCTCAGACCAAGAGACCAAAATTATGCCCCCTTACATCATCATCAGACTAGGGTTACGCTTTCTCAAATCCACCAGTATTCTGATGATGTTGCTGTTGCTCAGTATAATTGGATGTAGCCAAGCCAAGACCTTCATTCTGATGCTTCTCCCATCCTCCTGTATCAGCTCTCGAGTGGGCCCAATAGTAAGCTACCGAACCGACTAATGACAATAATGTCAGAGCAGCACCAGCTGCAAATACACCTTTGCGAAGAGTGGCACAAGATAATTCGTCTCCACCAAATATTCCTCGGTACTTTGTTGTGGTACGCATTTCTTGCTGACCCAGCCAGCAAGCAAGCTTCAGCTCCAAAAAGGTTCCCTATACTCTCAAAGTTAGTCAGTATTAGAAATGAAACTGCCAACAGGTTTCCGTTCAAGGAAATTAAGACTAGTTTTTTTCCTGGGAATTAATTGCAGAAGCTTTTTACACCCTTCCGTCTTTAGGAAGAAAAGAGATAAAAAAAATGACATAACTTTAAGGAGTGAACTCCAACAAGACAGTAGATTCTGCTGAAAATATCAAGCAGTTTCTGTACTCTTATGATGAACCTTTTAGGGGGAGAACACATGGCCTATGCATTATCATGTCAGCAGAATGGACAAACATTAGATGGTAGCTCAGGGCAATGGCAATGTCATGCGATCCTGCTGATCAAAGTTTTGTTATGTTGACGGACCAACATTGTAGATCTGTGCTCCAATAGGGCAATAAAACGAATTGTTTGAGTCTCAAACTTGACTCTACATTGGCACTCTGGTTTCAATCCTTGATTTGACCTTAATGTAACTCTTAGTCATGGTTAATGTCAAATCAGACAGAGCAATCAACAAACTATGATCATGGCCCAAAGTAAACTAAACCATTATCACCATTGTTCTATTGAGCTCAAAACTTGAAATGATTCAGACAAGAAGTTCCCAACAGCTGTCACATACTGTTTTGCACATGACAAAGATTTGGGTTCTGAAAGATCAACCACTAGCTTTCTATATGAACAGATTCAATCAAGCAACACTCATGGTTGGCTTTGTCCTGTTCATTCAGATCTCATCAGCAACAAAAAACCAAACTGAAATCACATTATTCTTCAAAACCAATGCTGATTGATAGCTCAAGGTTCCCTTATTACAAGCAGTCAGTCAGAGCACACAAGCAACTGGACAACAATGAAAGAATTAATGCCCTTCTGTTGGCAAAATAGACCGAAAACCCAATTGTTGAAGAATTCTCCATAACTTGAAACAGCCATGATCCATATTCGAATTTGTTATAATGAGAATGTGATGCTTTTTTAAGAATGATTAACTAGTCCGATGCTTTTTCTATTCTAGGATGCATTAACTGGTTAAAACATAATAATTAGGATTTCTAACAAATCCATTGAGGAGGTGCATCTTTAATGGAGATGAAAACTTTGGAGATTGACTGAAGAGGATTAGATATGGCAACAAACTTCCTCCTTTGCCTGAATAACACTGGAAGTCTTCAACATGGTTCCTTCGGCTTCCTCTAATTAGACTCCATTATATTAGCTTTTGTAATAGGGAAAAAGAATGGACAGAAAAGTTACCAAGGTTTATTAACATGACATCTCGGTAGATTTTACAATGCCCTGACTATGACACGAAAAGTTTAAAACATTCGGGAGGTTGAAACACAATCCATCATAATCGTTGCAACTGTTAGCCCAACAAATCCATTTTACGCAGTAAGAGATAAATCCCTATTCCTTCGTTCATTTTCAGTTTCATGGGAATGGAAATTGGAAACCCATTCTAGGAGGTGAAATGCTATGCCGGCAACTCTATAATATACTCATGGTCAAACATTCGAAACTCTATAAATCAAGAATATTCGCATATTCCCATTTATAAAATTTGGATACTGCTTCGCATGAGCACCTAGCGAGACTTGAGCTTGAGCTAAGAATACATTGTTGCAAATCCTCATGGACCTTTCCTATAGAGATCAGGTTTATCGATACTAGCCACTTTTGCAAGTGGTACGGCATCACATGCGGTCGTAGACATCGAAGAGTCCTCATACTGGACCTCCACTCCAAGCACCACCCCGGGGTCGTGGTACCCCACATTGGTAACCTAAGCTTTCTGAGGGAAGTCTATCTGCAGAACAACAATTTTCGCTCCGAAATTCCCCCCGCATTTCGGCCGCTTGTTTCGGCTGCAGAAGTTGTTCCTTAATAATAACTCGTACTCAGCGACCAATCCCTTTGAATCTCTCCCATTGCTCTAATTTACTCATTCTTAACTTAGGCTACAACCCGCTCAAAGGAAATTTGCCTACAGAACTCGGCTCCTTGCCCAAGCTCCAAAACCCAAATATTTCAAGTCAACAGCTTGATGGAAAATTTCGTAGTCATGGAAACTTATCCTCTCTTCAATCCTT
>JAGVVM010023521.1:0-12359 GCA_019149425.1 Psidium friedrichsthalianum | reverse complement strand
AACCATCAAATACTGATATGAGAGAGAGGACCAACAAATTTAGCTTTTGGGATGAGAGAAACTCAAAATCATCTAACACTGGTATGAGAGCCTAGGTTACCAATAAGTTTGGCCCAACAGTCACATAGGAAAGATACGGGTTGTTGCGGCTCCGATCCAAGGCTTAATGTGTGATGCGGAGATTATTGGGGTTATTCCAAATTGATTGTGGAAGGAACTGGTAGTCGATTTATAAGTGTGAGGAAATGCTTATCATTTGAGCTAGCTTTTAGGATAAAAGAAATACACGACCACCCAACATTAGTATCAAAGCTCAGGTTACTAACACGTTTGGAAGGCCCAAGACTATCCAACACTAGTATTAGAGCTTAGGTTACCAACACGTATGGGCACAATAATCACACGGAATGGATATGAGCTGTTTCAATAGCTCTGTTTACCTTCATGCATTGGGTTCTCATGCTCAATGCAAACCTCGATCGTATTTTTGACAATCTAAATCATTAAAACAACCAATTTCACGTTTGAGTAAAGCATTCGAAGCATGGCCTAAATCGACCTACCGGTGAAGAGCCCCGGTGGCGTTAGAAAGCTTTGTTCACTCTTGTGACGTGCCTTCAAGGGAAGGGTCTTTTGTTCCGTTAATGACTCCAGATTCGATCGCCTAAGATATCATAGGGAGTCAAAACAAATGAGTGAATTGCCTATACTAAGTCAAAAAGCCTTTGAATTCCTAATGACACGGGTAATGATAGTCGAGGGCCCCGGTAATCACCATTTCCTCCACAAAAGTAACCCATCGTTGCTCCATTTAGGTGCAATAATGCCACCCCTCTTATCGCCGTAAACCCTTTTCCCACTCACAAATCTCACCCCAACAACTTTATCATCATGACCACAATAATAACGCACATTAGCTTCGAATCTCGATCACTTATGGCTAAAAAGAATAAAAGACAACATTCAAAAGCGGAGAAACAAAAGTGAATCCAAAGGAGCGCTTGATATAAATTGTGGGGTTGGATTGCCACCCAAATGCACCTTCTTCCTTCTTTCTCCCTCGCTTAGATAGGTTCAGAAACTTGAGAACATGTCCAAGTACGTCTTGTGCATCGTCCTGATGGTTTTGTTTGTGAAACTGGAGCCATCAGCCGCGGTCACTTGTGACCCAATGGAGCTGAGTTCATGCGCTAGTGCGATAAGCTCCTCGAGCCCGCCGTCGGCTATGTGCTGTGCCAAGCTCAAGGAGCAAAAGCCTTGCCTTTGCCAGTACATGAAAAACCCCAACCTCCAGAAGCTCATCAACTCTCCTAATTCCAGGAAGGTAGCAATCCAGTGTGGCTCTCCATTTCCCTCTTGTTGATCTCTCTAGTCACGGACTCTAGTAGTGGTTGCTTTCCTGGTGTGTGGCTGAATCTCCCGCACAAAGTAGCAGCGGTGCGATGTCGTCGATGCTGATTACCTGGTAATTGTGGAAATTCGTGGTTAGTATCGTAATCGAACTTATGACTAGATAAAGGTTTCGGTATCTCCCAGTGTTATCCATTTTCCGAACAGTAATCTATGAGTGCAATGTGTAATCTCTCCCTACACATGACCACACCCATGTGCATTAGACCCGTGACTGAGCCATAATTACTAACCAAGATGAGAGTCCGCGCACAACAGTACAACGAGAACTTGAGCTTGATATGCGTGAGCGAATCGTTCGAACGTATCAGCCCGCGATTGTGGAGACCCACTTGGTCAATGATTCTCAAACCGTAGTTGCAACTTCTCCGATGAAATTGGGGAAAAAAAAAAACAGCCAAGAAAAGGGACAATCATCATATTTTTGTTTCCGATAGAAGACAGAAGAAAAGGGACAACCATCAGCATCTGTTAAATTGGATACAACTTCTCTAAGAAAACATATGAAGTCACTAAACAGATACTGATTCTGATCATTCAGAAAGATTCATCCCCACAAATCGAATTGCCATGCCCATAAGCTTTCCCCGTACCAAGCATCGACTTGCCACACAGCAGCTAAAAGCCTGGAAACGATTATACAACTACAGTCACGCAATTCCAATTTCCACTACACATCTCGAAGGGAACTGCACTGGCTTTGCAAACTAAAGTGAGGCGATTATCCTTTGAAAAGTTCAGAAGACACAGTATATGACTCTTGGGTGAAGATTCATTCCAATATGCTTCAAGAAAAGAGAACATGCGATTCGCCTTGTGCCTCAAGCCAGTAGGGCCAGGTAGCTAACCGTGAGATTTGAGATTGGAGGAATCAAATGAAAACTAAGCATGTACATTCTTGATTCAGTAAATGGAGTATGTCCCAAACCACAACACACACATATGCATATATAGTGTGTATTTATATAAAAAGAGAACGAAGAGGCAACTCTGACATACTTGGAAATCTACCACTGACTATTACAGGCATCAGTTCTCAGACCAAGAGACCAAAATTATGCCCCCTTACATCATCATCAGACTAGGGTTACGCTTTCTCAAATCCACCAGTATTCTGATGATGTTGCTGTTGCTCAGTATAATTGGATGTAGCCAAGCCAAGACCTTCATTCTGATGCTTCTCCCATCCTCCTGTATCAGCTCTCGAGTGGGCCCAATAGTAAGCTACCGAACCGACTAATGACAATAATGTCAGAGCAGCACCAGCTGCAAATACACCTTTGCGAAGAGTGGCACAAGATAATTCGTCTCCACCAAATATTCCTCGGTACTTTGTGTGGTACGCATTTCTTGCTGACCCAGCCAGCAAGCAAGCTTCAGCTCCCAAAAAGGTCACCCTATACTCTCAAGTTAGTCAGTATTAGAAATGAAACTGCCAACAGGTTTCCGTTCAAGGAAATTAAGACTAGTTTTTTTCCTGGGAATTAATTGCAGAAGCTTTTTACACCCTTCCGTCTTTAGGAAGAAAAGAGAAACAAAAAAATGACATAACTTTAAGGAGTGAACTCCAACAAGACAGTAGATTCTGCTGAAAATATCAAGCAGTTTCTGTACTCTTATGATGAACCTTTTTAGGGGGAGAACACATGGCCTATGCATTATCATGTCAGCAGAATGGACAAACATTAGATGGTAGCTCAGGGCAATGGCAATGTCATGCGATCCTGCTGATCAAAGTTTTGTTATGTTGACGGAACCAACATTGTAGATCTGTGCTCCAATAGGGCAATAAAACGAATTGTTTGAGTCTCAAACTTGACTCTACATTGGCACTCTGGTTTCAATCCTTGATTTGACCTTAATGTAACTCTTAGTCATGGTTAATGTCAAATCAGACAGAGCAATCAACAAACTATGATCATGGCCCAAAGTAAACTAAACCATTATCACCATTGTTCTATTGAGCTCAAAACTTGAAATGATTCAGACAAGAAGTTCCCAACAGCTGTCACATACTGTTTTGCACATGACAAAGATTTGGGTTCTGAAAGATCAACCACTAGCTTTCTATATGAACAGATTCAATCAAGCAACACCCTCAAGGTTGGCTTTGTCCTGTTCATTCAGATCTCATCAGCAACAAAAACAAACTGAAATCACATTATTCTTCAAAACCAATGCTGATTGATAGCTCAAGGTTCACTTATTACAATGGATTCTTACAAGCAGACAGTCAGAGCACACAAGCAACTGGACAACAATGAAAGAATTAATGCCTTTCTGTTGCCAAAATAGACGAAAACCCAATTGTTGAAGAATTCTCCATAACTTGAAACAGCCATGATCCATATTCGAATTTGTTAAAATGAGAATGTCAGATGCTTTTTCTATTCTAGGATGCATTAACTGGTTAAAACATAATAATTAGGATTTCTAACAAATCCATTGAGGAGGTGCATCTTTAATGGAGATGAAAACTTTGGAGATTGACTGAAGAGGATTAGATATGGCAACAAACTTCCTCCTTTGCCTGAATAACACTGGAAGTCTTCAACATGGTTCCTTCGGCTTCCTCTAATTAGACTCCATTATATTAGCTTTTTGTAATAGGGGAAAAAGAATGGACAGAAAAGTTACCAGGGGTTATTAACGTGACATCTCGGTAGATTTTACAATGCCCTGACTATGACACGAAAAGCTTAAAACATTCGGGAGGTTGAAACACAATCCATCATAATCGTTGCAACTGTTAGCCCAACAAATCCATTTTACGCAGTAAGAGATAAATCCCTATTCCTTCGTTCATTTTCAGTTTCATGGGAATGGAAATTGGGAGACCCAATCTCTTCTTCATGTTCAAGGAAGGCCATGTGAAAAGCTAAAGAGAAAGACCTTTAACAGCTGCTTACCCAAAGAGAGAATGTTATCATACAAGAGAACATACAAACACCATCTAAGAGCCTCGAAATTGATTTTATCACATCCCAACCCAGACCATGACTCTCAAGAAAGAGAACGTTGCCGAGAACAATTTGAAGCTACTAGCTATAGCACGGAGCACCGGAAATTGAACAGAGGGTACTCATGCCACACCAAAAATAGCCTGCATCATCCAAATCTTTCACAACTAAATTTTCACCAACATCGCTGAATTTGTCGGGGATTAACATAACGAGTTGCCAATTCAAGGAAGCAAACAGCAGTTTCGAGCTAGTCGAGATTACCAAGAAAGATGAAGCAGAAGATGGCGCAAGTGGTTATGGAGGTCCCGGTGAGAAGGCCCCTACCGAAGCAGAGGCACTTGGTGACGACATTGACCACCACTTGGCTGACCAGCAGCAGCCCGAACGCCGACAGGCCGTAAATCGTGGACGCATCGGAGTCGTACACGCAGTACGTGCGCTCGTCGTACTCGTCGGGCTTCACCGTCGCCTACGAAACGCAAAAGGGAACAGAAATTAGCAAACGCAATGCAGAAGCACACACGCCCAAGGAACATCATTTTCTACCAACACTTCGATGAGCGAGAGAGAGAGAGAGAGAGTTTTACAGTGCTGCGGCGGCGTTCGGCGCCGACGGCGAAGACGAAAGCGATGAGGTGGAGAGCGACGATGACAGCGAGAACAGGAATAGAGACTGCCATTTTTCCCAGCAGCGAGAAGGGTGAACGAAGAGAGCGAGTGGACTCACTGACTCGCCTCCCTGCGAAATATCCTCTCTCACTGTTCGCCGCGCGTGACTCGCTGTTCTTCGGGGAGCGCGAGAGAAAGAGATGGAAAAGCGAGAAAGAAAGAGGGAAGTAATGATTGCCTACTCCGACGGGTCCATCGGGCATCTGCGATCTGCGCCGTTGATGTTGAGTACTTCGGGGAACTGGAAAAGATTTGCGACCGAGATGGAGCGGGAGGGGATCCGGGTAATGGGCAAAAGGGTTTGGTCCGGTGTCCTATGTTGGTGGGACCTCCCTTTTTTGACTGCTTTATTGACAAACACGACACGCGGTCTGAACCGACAGCTGGAGCGCCGTTGGATTCTGGAGGCGCCGATCCACCCGGGCGGGTCACCTGGAGTTGCGGGTCTCGACGGCCCATCACTTGCTTAGTTTTGGGGTTTTATCTTTTCTTTTTCCCGCGACATTATTTGTGCTCAAGGACATGAGCAGGTCCTTAGAAAGTCCAAGGAAAGACACAGGAAGGAACTCCTCGAATATGGTAGATGGATCATACCCATAAATTCCCTCCGTATTTCCTCTCTTCAAGAAAAGAAAAAACATAAAAGGAATTTAAGTGCCTTCGATAGATGAAGGTAGACACCTAGCCAGCTTAGACTAGAAATTGTCGAATATGTAGCTATAATAACCTCCCACGCTTGGAGTCACGAAGGAGAAGCTTCGACTTTTTGCTAGGTGGATCTGTGCTTCGCACAGTGCCTAGTAACCGACTTGTCCATTTAGTATCCCTGGTTATTAGACTAAGTTAATCCCACGAAACAGGAAAGTAAAACTACAATGAAGATGCCAATTTTGCAACCTAAGTAGATGGGTTGCTTAATTTGGATGGAATGATTAGGAAGAAATAAGAGAATCTGAAAATTATGGGGAAAAATGTAAATAAAAAAAGAAGATTCAAAGGATTCATATTGCAATGTTGGTTGGGATTTCCACTTTTCCTTTCCTTTTCACGCCATGTTGTATTCTATTCCCAGAAAAAGTAAAGAAAAAAAAAAGAAACTACGGTAAATATTTTGAATTTTGTAACGTAAGTCAATTAATCGCTTAATTTGGATGGCGTGATTAGGAAAGAAAGTAAATAAAAGATTTAAAGGAAGTCAATTGTATACAACATGGCGTGAAAAGGAAAGGAAAAGTGGAAATCCCAACCAACATTGCAATATGAATCCTTTGAATCTTCTTTTTTTTATTTACATTTTTCCCCATAATTTTTCAGATTCTCTTATTTCCTTCCTAATCATTCCATCCAAATTAAGCAACCCATCTACTTAGGTTGCAAAATTTGGCATCTTCATTGTAGTTTTACTTTCCTGTTTCGTGGGATTAACTTAGTCTAATAACCAGGGATACTAAATGGACAAGTCGGTTACTAGGCACTGTGCGAAGCACAGATCCACCTAGCAAAAAGTCGAAGCTTCTCCTTCGTGACTCCAAGCGTGGGAGGTTATTATAGCTACATATTCGACAATTTCTAGTCTAAGCTGGCTAGGTGTCTACCTTCATCTATCGAAGGCACTTAAATTCCTTTCTTATGTTTTTCTTTTCTTGAAGAGAGGAAATACGGAGGGAATTTATGGTATGATCCATCTACCATATTCGAGGAGTTTCCTTCCTGTGTCTTTCCTTGGACTTTCTAAGGACCTGCTCATGTCCTTGAGCACAAATAATGTCGCGGGAAAAAGAAAAGATAAAACCCCCAAAACTAAGCAAGTGATGGGCCGTCGAGACCCGCAACTCCAGGTGACCCGCCCGGGTGGATCGGCGCCTCCAGAATCCAACGGCGCTCCAGCTGTCGGTTCAGACCGCGTGTCGTGTTTGTCAATAAAGCAGTCAAAAAAGGGAGGTCCCACCAACATAGGACACCGGACCAAACCCTTTTGCCCATTACCCGGATCCCCTCCCGCTCCATCTCGGTCGCAAATCTTTTCCAGTTCCCCGAAGTACTCAACATCAACGGCGCAGATCGCAGATGCCCGATGGACCCGTCGGAGTAGGCAATCATTACTTCCCTCTTTCTTTCTCGCTTTTCCATCTCTTTCTCTCGCGCTCCCCGAAGAACAGCGAGTCACGCGCGGCGAACAGTGAGAGAGGATATTTCGCAGGGAGGCGAGTCAGTGAGTCCACTCGCTCTCTTCGTTCACCCTTCTCGCTGCTGGGAAAATGGCAGTCTCTATTCCTGTTCTCGCTGTCATCGTCGCTCTCCACCTCATCGCTTTCGTCTTCGCCGTCGGCGCCGAACGCCGCCGCAGCACTGTAAAACTCTCTCTCTCTCTCTCTCGCTCATCGAAGTGTTGGTAGAAAATGATGTTTCCTTGGGCGTGTGTGCTTCTGCATTGCGTTTGCTAATTTCTGTTCCCTTTTGCGTTTCGTAGGCGACGGTGAAGCCCGACGAGTACGACGAGCGCACGTACTGCGTGTACGACTCCGATGCGTCCACGATTTACGGCCTGTCGGCGTTCGGGCTGCTGCTGGTCAGCCAAGTGGTGGTCAATGTCGTCACCAAGTGCCTCTGCTTCGGTAGGGGCCTTCTCACCGGGACCTCCATAACCACTTGCGCCATCTTCTGCTTCATCTTTTCTTGGTAATCTCGACTAGCTCGAAACTGCTGTTTGCTTCCTTGAATTGGCAACTCGTTATGTTAATCCCCGACAAATTCAGCGATGTTGGTGAAAATTTAGTTGTGAAAGATTTTGGATGATGCAGGCTATTTTTGGTGTGGCATTGAGTACCCTCTGTTCAATTTCCGGTGCTCCGTGCTATAGCTAGTAGCTTCAAATTGTTCTCGGCAACGTTCTCTTTCTTGAGAGTCATGGTCTGGGTTGGGATGTGATAAAATCAATTTCGAGGCTCTTAGATGGTGTTTTGTATGTTCTCTTGTATGATAACATTCTCTCTTTGGGTAAGCAGCTGTTAAAGGTCTTTCTCTTTAGCTTTTCACATGGCCTTCCCTTGAACATGAAGAAGAGATTGGGTCTCCCAATTTCCATTCCCATGAAACTGAAAATGAACGAAGGAATAGGGATTTATCTCTTACTGCGTAAAATGGATTTGTTTGGGCTAACAGTTGCAACGATTATGATGGATTGTGTTTCAACCTCCCGAATGTTTTAAGCTTTTCGTGTCATAGTCAGGGCATTGTAAAATCTACCGAGATGTCACGTTAATAACCCCTGGTAACTTTTCTGTCCATTCTTTTTCCCTATTACAAAAGCTAATATAATGGAGTCTAATTAGAGGAAGCCGAAGGAACCATGTTGAAGACTTCCAGTGTTATTCAGGCAAAGGAGGAAGTTTGTTGCCATATCTATCCTCTTCAGTCAATCTCCAAAGTTTTCATCTCCATTAAAGATGCACCTCCTCAATGGATTTGTTAGAAATCCTAATTATTATGTTTTAACCAGTTAATGCATCCTAGAATAGAAAAAGCATCTGACATTCTCATTTTAACAAATTCGAATATGGATCATGGCTGTTTCAAGTTATGGAGAATTCTTCAACAATTGGGTTTTCGTCTATTTTGGCAACAGAAAGGCATTAATTCTTTCATTGTTGTCCAGTTGCTTGTGTGCTCTGACTGTCTGCTTGTAAGAATCCATTGTAATAAGTGAACCTTGAGCTATCAATCAGCATTGGTTTTGAAGAATAATGTGATTTCAGTTTGGTTTTTTGTTGCTGATGAGATCTGAATGAACAGGACAAAGCCAACCTTGAGGGTGTTGCTTGATTGAATCTGTTCATATAGAAAGCTAGTGGTTGATCTTTCAGAACCCAAATCTTTGTCATGTGCAAAACAGTATGTGACAGCTGTTGGGAACTTCTTGTCTGAATCATTTCAAGTTTGAGCTCAATAGAACAATGGTGATAATGGTTTAGTTTACTTTGGGCCATGATCATAGTTTGTTGATTGCTCTGTCTGATTTGACATTAACCATGACTAAGAGTTACATTAAGGTCAAATCAAGGATTGAAACCAGAGTGCCAATGTAGAGTCAAGTTTGAGACTCAAACAATTCGTTTTATTGCCCTATTGGAGCACAGATCTACAATGTTGGTTCCGTCAACATAACAAAACTTTGATCAGCAGGATCGCATGACATTGCCATTGCCCTGAGCTACCATCTAATGTTTGTCCATTCTGCTGACATGATAATGCATAGGCCATGTGTTCTCCCCCTAAAAAGGTTCATCATAAGAGTACAGAAACTGCTTGATATTTTCAGCAGAATCTACTGTCTTGTTGGAGTTCACTCCTTAAAGTTATGTCATTTTTTTGTTTCTCTTTTCTTCCTAAAGACGGAAGGGTGTAAAAAGCTTCTGCAATTAATTCCCAGGAAAAAAACTAGTCTTAATTTCCTTGAACGGAAACCTGTTGGCAGTTTCATTTCTAATACTGACTAACTTTGAGAGTATAGGGTGACCTTTTTGGGAGCTGAAGCTTGCTTGCTGGCTGGGTCAGCAAGAAATGCGTACCACACAAAGTACCGAGGAATATTTGGTGGAGACGAATTATCTTGTGCCACTCTTCGCAAAGGTGTATTTGCAGCTGGTGCTGCTCTGACATTATTGTCATTAGTCGGTTCGGTAGCTTACTATTGGGCCCACTCGAGAGCTGATACAGGAGGATGGGAGAAGCATCAGAATGAAGGTCTTGGCTTGGCTACATCCAATTATACTGAGCAACAGCAACATCATCAGAATACTGGTGGATTTGAGAAAGCGTAACCCTAGTCTGATGATGATGTAAGGGGGCATAATTTTGGTCTCTTGGTCTGAGAACTGATGCCTGTAATAGTCAGTGGTAGATTTCCAAGTATGTCAGAGTTGCCTCTTCGTTCTCTTTTTATATAAATACACACTATATATGCATATGTGTGTGTTGTGGTTTGGGACATACTCCATTTACTGAATCAAGAATGTACATGCTTAGTTTTCATTTGATTCCTCCAATCTCAAATCTCACGGTTAGCTACCTGGCCCTACTGGCTTGAGGCACAAGGCGAATCGCATGTTCTCTTTTCTTGAAGCATATTGGAATGAATCTTTCACCCAAGAGTCATATACTGTGTCTTCTGAACTTTTCAAGGATAATCGCCTCACTTTAGTTTGCAAAGCCAGTGCAGTTCCCTTCGAGATGTGTAGTGGAAATTGGAATTGCGTGACTGTAGTTGTATAATCGTTTCCAGGCTTTTAGCTGCTGTGTGGCAAGTCGATGCTTGGTACGGGGAAAGCTTATGGGCATGGCAATTCGATTTGTGGGGATGAATCTTTCTGAATGATCAGAATCAGTATCTGTTTAGTGACTTCATATGTTTTCTTAGAGAAGTTGTATCCAATTTAACAGATGCTGATGGTTGTCCCTTTTCTTCTGTCTTCTATCGGAAACAAAAATATGATGATTGTCCCCTTTTCTTGGCTGTTTTTTTTTTTCCCCAATTTCATCGGAGAAGTTGCAACTACGGTTTGAGAATCATTGACCAAGTGGGTCTCCACAATCGCGGGCTGATACGTTCGAACGATTCGCTCACGCATATCAAGCTCAAGTTCTCGTTGTACTGTTGTGCGCGGACTCTCATCTTGGTTAGTAATTATGGCTCAGTCACGGGTCTAATGCACATGGGTGTGGTCATGTGTAGGGAGAGATTACACATTGCACTCATAGATTACTGTTCGGAAATGGATAACACTGGGAGATACCGAAACCTTTATCTAGTCATAAGTTCGATTACGATACTAACCACGAATTTCCACAATTACCAGGTAATCAGCATCGACGACATCGCACCGCTGCTACTTTGTGCGGGAGATTCAGCCACACACCAGGAAAGCAACCACTACTAGAGTCCGTGACTAGAGAGATCAACAAGAGGGAAATGGAGAGCCACACTGGATTGCTACCTTCCTGGAATTAGGAGAGTTGATGAGCTTCTGGAGGTTGGGGTTTTTCATGTACTGGCAAAGGCAAGGCTTTTGCTCCTTGAGCTTGGCACAGCACATAGCCGACGGCGGGCTCGAGGAGCTTATCGCACTAGCGCATGAACTCAGCTCCATTGGGTCACAAGTGACCGCGGCTGATGGCTCCAGTTTCACAAACAAAACCATCAGGACGATGCACAAGACGTACTTGGACATGTTCTCAAGTTTCTGAACCTATCTAAGCGAGGGAGAAAGAAGGAAGAAGGTGCATTTGGGTGGCAATCCAACCCCACAATTTATATCAAGCGCTCCTTTGGATTCACTTTTGTTTCTCCGCTTTTGAATGTTGTCTTTTATTCTTTTTAGCCATAAGTGATCGAGATTCGAAGCTAATGTGCGTTATTATTGTGGTCATGATGATAAAGTTGTTGGGTGAGATTTGTGAGTGGGAAAAGGGTTTACGGCGATAAGAGGGGTGGCATTATTGCACCTAAATGGAGCAACGATGGGTTACTTTTGTGGAGGAAATGGTGATTACCGGGGCCCTCGACTATCATTACCCGTGTCATTAGGAATTCAAAGGCTTTTTTGACTTAGTATAGGCAATTCACTCATTTGTTTTGACTCCCTATGATATCTTAGGCGATCGAATCTGGAGTCATTAACGGAACAAAAGACCCTTCCCTTGAAGGCACGTCACAAGAGTGAACAAAGCTTTCTAACGCCACCGGGGCTCTTCACCGGTAGGTCGATTTAGGCCATGCTTCGAATGCTTTACTCAAACGTGAAATTGGTTGTTTTAATGATTTAGATTGTCAAAAATACGATCGAGGTTTGCATTGAGCATGAGAACCCAATGCATGAAGGTAAACAGAGCTATTGAAACAGCTCATATCCATTCCGTGTGATTATTGTGCCCATACGTGTTGGTAACCTAAGCTCTAATACTAGTGTTGGATAGTCTTGGGCCTTCCAACGTGTTAGTAACCTGAGCTTTGATACTAATGTTGGGTGGTCGTGTATTTCTTTTATCCTAAAAGCTAGCTCAAATGATAAGCATTTCCTCACACTTATAAATCGACTACCAGTTCCTTCCACAATCAATTTGGAATAACCCCAATAATCTCCGCATCACACATTAAGCCTTGGATCGGAGCCGCAACAACCCGTATCTTTCCTATGTGACTGTTGGGCCAACTTATTGGTAACCTAGGCTCTCATACCAGTGTTAGATGATTTTGAGTTTCTCTCATCCCAAAAGCTAAATTTGTTGGTCCTCTCTCTCATATCAGTATTTGATGGTTTA
>JAGVVM010023518.1:0-10167 GCA_019149425.1 Psidium friedrichsthalianum | reverse complement strand
TTGGGTTCTGAAATAAATGGTTTCCCAAGCATGGTAGTAGTTATTGTGGGTTTCTCGAGACTCCTGGAGAAAACCGATGATCTTATTGAAAGAAAGTGAAGGGTACCTGATTGAGTTCAGATGAGCAAAAACCTGCCTGTAGAGTACTGGGTTCACATGTAGCTCATCTTGACGAATGCAAGTTGATTGAATTACTCCCTGAAATGCTATACTTCCTTGCATGTGAAACATTGAATGCCTGCTCTATGAAAAATGCGTTGCTTGAAATTGTCTGAGTACAATACGTTGTAAGCATGGCATGGGTCACCGTGAGGGGTGACAGGTGGATGGGCCCTGATGCGTGTTACGCGGAGGAATTGGAGAGATAAGCTGGTTGGATGGCCCTGATGCGTGTTTACGCGGGGAAATGGAGAGACAAGCGTGCCAACCTGAGGAGTACCACACGCGGGTTGAGGCACAGGCCTGATGCGTATGAGACGCGGGCAGGATCCAGTGGGATCGAATGAGGCGGGCTGAATCATGCATCTGGTTTTGGATACTGAGTATGATATTTTCTGTTGATTGCCCGTCTACATTTTACGATATGCATGTTGCGTTACTATGCGTAGTCTGGCTGTTCACGCTCTGGGACTTAGTTTCCAAAACGAGTGAGAGTACCCGAATTAGATGCCAGAAACCCTAGTCTACTGGTTAGGACCAAACACTAGTATACTCTATCCTACGCTAGGATTAGTGGTGAGCTTGCTGAGTCATCGACTCACTGGCGGTGGTTGCCATGTTTACAGATCCCCGACGCCAGTGATGGCCGAGCCCCCTACACTTTTTTGGATTGCCCGTGCAGATAGAGACCGAGATCACCCAGCACGTGGATGAGGACGCTATCCTCTGGGAGCGACGACTGACCACCATATGGGGATCAGGGTAACCCATCTTTGTCCCCTATAGATTCGAGGCCTGGATGAGAGAGGGCATGTTTGGTTTTGAGGTACCCCTCCGCGACGCTCCCTACCTATGGAGGATGACCCTGGACTCCTTCGCCCCGCTGCATATGGAGGCGAGGTGGTGGACCCCGACCCAATGGTGGAGCTGCCGTCCCCAGGTCGCATGGAGATCGATGGCCACGAGGAGGGCGAGGATATGGATGCAGATCCAGAGGAGGAGGACGACCCCTGGGCAGACTACGACCCGAGGAGGAGCCGCAGGAGTGACTGCACTTGGTGTCAAGTCTAGGTTATCAGAGCGTAGGATTTTGGACCGTAGTGTGTGCTTCATTTGGGGTCTGTACCTAACGCTTGTATATGATATATATAAAATGATGTTTTGTATGTGTGTTCTTCTAGTATGTACTACCCCATTATCATATGCATGCATGTATGGATAGAAGGCTCGCTTCCGCAGGTTATGGTTGACCGACGCGTCGTCTGGCCGCGATGGGCATCCTGGGCCGTCGCTGATCGTAGGCCAGGCGCACGCAGATGCGATTGTATGAGCCGAGGGATGTCGCCGGCTTACGGGGGTTCGGGGCGTGACATCCCCGCTTGAGTGGTATCAGAGCAAGGTTAGCTCGATACGAGACTGTTCGAGGATTTGGAGTGATAAGGCTGATGAATTTGGGGTAGTTAGATAGACAGACCCTAGACCTAAGGATTAGGAAGGGTAGAATGCATGAATTGATTGGCGCATGTGTTTGCCAGAGTTAGATAGTTAGCCTAGTATGGCCATAGACTATGATTTTAGACTAACTTGCAGATGCGTCAGGACCTGAGGTAAGGTTCTAAAGCATAACCCTGTGAGTAGGGTGCTTGAGTGCTGGATGCTGAGTTGCTGATTGCTAGATATTGGTTGATAGTGCTGTTTGTGTTTGTATGCCTAGTCGGCTGTCGCGCGCTGCTTGACCATCATGCATTGCATGGATTTCTGCATTGAAAGAAAAGTGGTTTAAAACGAAAACGATTTGAAATGAAGTTTGGATTTGAAAAGCGCATGCATCACATTTTATTGGGCTGGGTACCGTCAGCCTGGTATGGGACAGGTCTGACGGGACGCCTACAAACCGTAATGAAGCATGGTATGGGACACGTGGAATGGGGCTCTCTTTGGAGGTGAATAATCTAGGACAACTGTTCGCACCAAGAAATGATGAGGGCGGGGAGTGGTTCCGGGGCAGAGACCCGATCAAGGAGCGGCTCCCGGCAGGCTTCTAGTTGAGGAGGCGAACAGAGTGGCCTGGGTTATACATTGACAGGGTTGAGTTTAGGTGTCTTCCGAGTCCAATTGCATTAAAAGCTGCAGCGAACTTTACATGCATATTCATGTCAGTAGACGCGATAGCAGGCGAAAGCTTGGTTGGTAGTTTTAGAGTTCCAAATTCCTGAAGGGAATTTTATTTGATTTAGGTGAGAGATATAGGAAAGGATGAGCAATAGGGGCAGAAGACCGAGCGCGGGTGCGTCAAGCTCGAGGGCTCCTGCACCAGAAGGAGACCCTAGAATCGAAGAAAGATGAGAGTGCTGCACTGAAGTTAGCAACTTGATGGGTAGGCAAGCTGCTGAGAGAGCTGCCACTGTTGCCCAAGCAGCTGAGGCCGCCTTGGCCGCTGCAAATGGAGCCCATGGGGGCAATGGGCAAGGAATGGAGGACGTCAGACCCATCACATAGTGGAGCAGTTTCTGAAGCTGCAACCGTCGAAGTTTGACGGTAGTGGAGGACCTGAGGCAGCTGCCCTGTGGATCGAGCAGCTAGAAAGGCATTCATAGTGCTTGGATGCACTGACGAAGAAAAGGTCTCACTGGCAACCTACCAGCTCCAGAGCACAGCTGACGACTGGTGGAAGGCCACCCGAGGGCGAGTCTTTCCTGATGGCATGAGGCCAAACTGGGCTGCTTTCTGTGCAGCATTTAATGGAAAGTACTTTTCTGAGGCCGCCCAAGAGGAAGATGGAGGAGTTTATCAGGCTTCGCCAAGGATCTATGACTGTGGATCAGTATGAGGTGAATTTGCCAGGCTGTCAAAATTCGCTCGAAGCTGATAGAGGACCCTGGGACAAGGCCAGAAGGTTCAGGAAGGACTGAGGCCTGAGCTGAAGAGTATGCTGATCGCCACTGGGCTTAGGGACTATAATGAAATGTACGAGAGAGCCTGGCAATAGAGCGAGACTTGCAAGAGAAGGCTACCGCATCTGGATCGCGGTTCGTGCCAGGAAGAGACTTCAGGAATTTCGGCAAGAGCCGATGAGGGACAATAGAAGGTTCGTTCCACCAGCTAGAAGGACCCTGGGAAAACCATCACACTCTGGGGGTCAGAACTGTCGTGACTGTGGCAAGAGACATGGGAATAACCCCTGCCCAAAGAAGACTGGAGGGTGCTTTGGTTGCGGACAGTTGGGACACCACCTGAGGAACTGCCCGAAGAGAGGCCCGACCGCAGTTCCAGCAGCAGCAGCCGCAGACGTGACCGCTCCACCAGTGAACCTGAACCGTCCACCTGCCCAAGGACGAGTGTACGCAGTGGCGCGCAAGGATGCTGAGAATGCGCCAGGGGTGATCACAGGTACCGTCTCTCTCTGTGGTCATACTGCGTATGCATTATTTGATCCTGGAGCGTCACATTCTTTTGTATCTGAACGTTTGCTGAGTTAGCTGGGACTAGAGGTTAGACCCTTGGATGTCTACTGCATGTAGCCACCCCATTGAAAGATAGAGTAATTATCACGTTAGGGTGTAAGGGGTGTAAGATAGCCTTGGGTGATAGGATGGAGGAAATCGATCTAGCTGTCTTGCCCATGTATGATTTCGATGTAATTGTTGGTATGGACTGGTTAGTCAGACATGGGGGTGATAGATTGTGGCAGTAGTGTGATTCGGTTGAACCCAGTAGATGCCCTGAATATGAGTTTAAGGGAAACCGAGGCGGGACCTCAATCCCTGGATTTCGTCGCTGGAAGCGACTAAGTTGATGGACCAAGGTTGCTAGGATTTCTGGCATCAGTGACGGATTCGTCAGCTCAAGAGGTGAAGTTGGAAGAAGTGCCTGTAGTAAGGGATTACCCGGATGTATTCCCTCAGGAGTTGCCTGGCTTGCCACCAGAGCGTGAAGTAGAGTTTGTAATTGAGTTGGCACCTGGAACCGAGCCAGTCTCGAAAGCACCGTATAGGATGTCACTATCAGAGTTAAAGGAGTTGAAGGTGCAGATGCAAGAGCTACTGGATAAAGGATTTATCCGCCCCAGTGCTTCGCCATGGGGAAGTCCGGTGCTATTTGTGTAAGAAAAGGATGATCTTAAGGCTGTGTATAGACTATAGGCAGCTGAACCAAGTAACGTTAAGAACAAGTATCCTCTGCTAAGATTGATTATCTGTTTGATCAGCTGAAGGAGCGTGCGTGTTCTCCAAATAGACCTAAGAACAGGCTATCACCAATTGAGGATTAAGAAGGAAGATGTCCCGAAGACTGCCTTAGGACGAGATATGGGCATTATGAGTTCATCGTCATGCCATTTGGACTGACAAATGCCCCAGCCGCGTTCATGGACATGATGAACCGAGTGTTCAAGGATTTCTGGATCAGTTCGTGATAGTCTTCATCGACGATATTCGGTATACTCGAAGAACTCTGAAGACCACGAAGAACATTTGAGGATTGTTCTACAGACACTAAGGGAACACTCCCTATACGCCAAGTTCAACATGTGAATTCTGGCTAAATAGAGTAGTATTCTTGGACATATAGTGTCTGGAGAAGGAATATCGTGGATCCAGCTAAGATCGAAGCAGTGGAGAAGTGGCCGAGGCCACAACCGTGACGGAAGTACGGAGTTTTCTTGGGTTGGCTTGATATTACAGACGCTTCGTGGAAAGGTTCTCCGCGATAACCGCTCGATGACGAGGTTGTTAAAGAAAGAGACGAGATTGAGTGGACCGCGAAGTGCGAGGAAAGTTTTCAGGAGTTGAAGGACCGATTGACCTCCGCACCCGTATTAACCATCCCGTCAAGACCTGGAGGATTGAGATTTACACAGCGATGCTTCGCTAAGAGGTCTGGGATGCGTTTGATGCAACATGGACGAGTGGTAGCATATGCATCTCGACAGTTAAGGCCACATGAGATAAATTACCCGACGCATGACCTGGAGTTGGTTGCGATAGTGTTCGCACTGAAGATTTGGAGGCATTATCTGTGGGAGAAAAGTTCCAGATTTATACAGATCACCAGAGCCTAAAGTACTTGTTTTCGCAGAAGGAGCTAAACATGAGGCAACGCCGTTGGATAGAGTTGCTAAAGGATTACGACTGCGATATCCTGTACCATCCTGGAAAGGCAAATAACGTGGCAGATGCTCTAAGCCGAAAGTCGAGCATCGCCCACTTGATGGTCAAGAGTGGACATTGTTGGAGGAGATTAGGGACTCCGAGTTTAAGGTCGAGGTTAGGAACCTCTCGAGCCTAATGGCGTGCAATGCGAATCGAACCGGAGATTCAATTGAGGATCAAGGAGTCGCAGTCTACGGATCCCGACATCCAGAAGATTGTGAGAATGGATGCAAGGAAAGGAAACCGAATTCCAAGTGACTGAAGATGGAATATTGAAGTTTAAGGGACGTCTCTGTGTGCCAAATGATGAAGAACTGAAGGAAAGGATTTTAGCTGAGGCTCAAAGAAGCAAGTACAGTATTCACCCTGGGAGTACGAAGATGTACGAGAATTTACGTCAGCACTACTGGTGGAATGGAATGAAGGTGGATGTGGCCAAACACGTGGCCAAGTGTCTGACGTGTCGCAGGTGAAGGCACAGCATTGTAAACCGGGTGGATTACTGCAACCACTAGAGATTCCAGAGTGGAAGGGGGAGCATATCACCATGGATTTCGTGACGGAACTGCCGAGAAATCAAATAGGAAATGACTCAATCTGGGTGATAGTAGACAGATTGACAAGTCTGCCCACTTCATTGCAGTAAGAAAGGACCTAACTTTGGAGAAGCTGGCCGAACTGTATGTGAGGCGGATTGTAAGATTGCATGGAGTGCCGGTAAGCATTGTATCGGATCGAGATCCTCGTTTTACAACCACGTTTTGGAGGAGTCTGCAGGGTGCTTTGGGGACAGAGTTGAAATTCAGTACGGCCTACCACCCTCAGACTGATGGTCAGTCGGAAAGGACCATACAGACCCTGGAAGATATGCTAAGGGCGTGTGTAATAGACTTCAAAGGTGGTTGGGAAGAGCAATTACACTTAGTGGAATTTGCCTACAACAACAGCTATCAGCAAGTATCAAGATGGCACCGTTCGAAGCATTGTATGGAAGGCCTGCAGGACCCCAATCTGTTGGGACGAAGCACGTCGAGAAGCAAGGCGTGAATGAAAAATTACCGAAATGCCCCCTGACAAATGCTCAATCCTTAGAATGAGATCAAATAGGATTATTTGAGAGTGAATACGATAGAACGAAACCAAAACCAGTCTGAAGTTCGTTCGCGCTCGGGACCCGATCGGTGCATTTGGCACGCAAATCGAGGCAAGTCAAATCAGATGTCACATCAATCAAGTGTCACATCAATCAAATCAATCACATCAAGGCACAATTTCCCATACAATCAATCAAGTCACTCCAAGTACAAGATCACATCACATGTCTTATACCCCATAACCTAATCCCACTAACTTTTTATTTTATTTTCGTTATAGCCATTATAAACATCTCTCTCCTCTCTTCACCCTCATTCCTTCGGCCGAATCACCATCTTCTCCCATTCTCCTTCTTCTTTATTCCTTCATCTTCTCTTTCCGCCTCCTTTCTTCGTCCGCCCAAACGCCGCCCTTGCCGTCGCCTCAACCGCCACCGTCCAACCCTCTCGCACCTTGGTAAGCCTCCTCAACCCTCTTCTCATTGTTCCCAAGACCTTAGAGGTCCCCTTGAAGCCCGACCAGACCTTAATCTCTCTCTCCTCTCTCGGTTTCGCTCCCGTCGTCCGCCCGAGAAGAACGCCGGCCATCCACTCTCTCTCCGCTGCTGCACCGCCTCCACCGGCCACGTACCCACCTTGGTAAGCCTCTTGACCCCCTCCCTCTCGTTTCCATGGCCGTATGACCCCGACCAATGACCGACCCGGTGTCGCGACCCTCCCGAGATTTTCCGAAATCCGAGGGAGCTAATGGATTGCTAGGCCCGTGGATATCTGGGCTCAGCTCGGGCCCCCTGGCCCATACCAAATCGCGTCAGGAAAATTTAAATCGAGGTTGACCTTAGTATGGTCGGGTGACATGTGAATAGTGTTGCATGCCATCGGAGCGCCACCAATCATTTATTGGAGGGTATAACTGGAAACCCTATCAAACGATTGGGAGAGATCGTTCGATCCTACGAAAACCAGAGATCTAGATTCGGGGACTTTGTTACGTCGATATTGCTATCGACGCCCTTTCGGTACTAAGTTGGGTGATTTTCCTGATCTAGAAATTCATGCAGGCGAGATTGGGTGAGGTATGCTCTAAAAGGTCTAAAGGGTTCATGCAATGGGAGTACTTATCCTATCAATCACAATCATATAAATGCGCAATCAGGAGATTAAATCGAGTCAGATCAAATAGCGCCCTAGAGGACTCTCAGAAAACCTAGAGGAAATGCCAACTGAGTTCTAGAGAAATTTGGAGAAATTTGGGTCAAGTAGGCCGGAAGGGCAAAATGGTAATTTCCTAGGGGTCGGGAGGTCAAAAGTGCGAAAATGGGCCAAACTAGTTGGGCATGACTTTTTCTTTGATTTTCATAATTTTGGAAATTTTTCTAAATTTTTCTGAATTTTTTTGGAATTTCTATGTTTTCTGATTCTTTTATTATATTTTTCTAGAATTTTTATTTTTTGATTTTCTATATTTTTCCTATTTATATGTTCTAACAATTTTTAGGTTTCTACAAATTTTTACAATTTTTCTATTGATTTATATTTATTTATATTCTTTATTATATTTTTTATTCATTTTCCTATAATTCCTGAACTTTTCTAAATTTTTACCAGATTTTTATTTTTTTTTATTTTTATTTTTATTATTTATTTTCTTTTATTTTACGAGTCCTATTTATTATTTCTAAGTTTACTCTATTTTTTAGAATTTTTCTGGAATTTTCTGCTATTTTTTGTGGATTTTCTAAGTTTTTTTTTAAATGCATTTTCTAATTTTCTAATTTTTTTTAAAATTTTCTTATTATCTTTCGGACCGGGTCGGGCGACCCGACCCATAAACCCGAAGACCCGGGCCCGGCCCACTCGGGCGAAGACTCGGACCTAAACGACGCCATTTTGAATTTTTTTGCTTATTTTTTGAATTTTTGTTGTTTTCTTCTATTTATCAGATTTTATTATAAATGAAGGACCCGACGGTCCAGAGAAAGCCACGTGGCTAATCCACGAGCGTCGGATTCGCATACTTGAATCGACGGTCACGATACACTCAGAGACTCAATCTCAGTCGTTGAACCTAATTACCTCGATCGACGGTCCAGATCAAACGACGACTCAATCTGAACCGTCCGATCAATTTTTATTTTTAGAAGGGATCCGCTGGCTGACGTGGCCACACACGCTCAGCCACGTCAGCGACACGTGTGCGTTGACCGGGTCAACTTTCATTGACCGGTCAACGCCCATCGGAGAAGAAGAACAGTGCCACCGGGGGCACTGTTCCGACGCCATATTCCGGCGAACCTCGCCGGAAGAATTCTAAATCGACACCAATAGCCACAGAAATTTCTCTATTTCGATCCAAACCTGATCCACGACACTTCTAGACTATCATTTGCGAATTCCAGACATCCAATCCACCTAGAGTAACCTATCCAGCTCTGACCGAGAGGTATTTTCCGGCCGAATCACGTCGTAGCCATTTCTAACGTCACAACACTAACCTGATCCGTCGAAGAGTATCGTAGAGTCATAAAAGACTTACCTGGCCGTCGACGAAGTCTCGATTTCACACGGGATGAGCGTACGAGCTCGAAGTAGGCTTTCGGGATGGAGGTGGGCTCGAGGTTTTTATCCAAGAAAAACGCAAATGAAGCACGGAAATGGAATCAGGACTATCGCAGGAGCATTTGAGGTCAAAAATCGCGGAGAATGGTAAAGAAATGACGGATCCGCCATTGACAGACCTTCAACTGTGCATCAATGGCGATTAACCCGGTGGCGATGAAACGACTTACTGTTCGTTTCTGGTGACCTCCCCCGAACTTCAGAATGCTTCCGGGACCACAGTTTGAAGCTTGATTCTTCGTTTAATTGCCTGTCCAAGCCCTTGAAGATCCTCGGGCAACTCCTCCAATGGCCCTCTCCAGGATCCTGAAACAGAGCACCCCCCTTCTCCCTTTATACTCCCACTTCAGTCGCATAACCACCCCCCGAAATCCCTGGGTTGCCTTGTCAAATATGCATTCAAATTAACTAGGAATCCTCAGAATCCGCTTTCAGTTTCATCAAAATCGCCTCGCGCAAGGGGCCTCAGGAAGACGATGAACAGCGCGGGTCAACGGGTCGGGTTGACCCGACCCGGTCGACCCGCTTCGGAAAAAAAACCTAAAATTGACCCCAAATTTCTCCATTTTTTTCAAAATTGACACCAAAATTGGACTCAGGTGCATTGAATATGCTTGAAAATGGTATTTTCCCCAGAAATTATTCAATATTTGCACAAAACCCCAATTTTCGGGTTGGCCCGAGGACCCATTTTGCAAAATCCAAAGTCTTATGGTCCTTTCTTGCAAAACTTGTTGCCACCAATGGATTCAGGAGATCAAAATCTAGGGGGTGACGTCTCCCTATTTTCAATTCAGTCCCTAGAAAATATTTAATTTCATTTTTAGTGATTTTAGGGACCTATTTGAAAAATTAGAAATTGCATTTTAGTCCTTTTAGCGAAATTGGACGATTCTGATGGTTTTTGGACTTGATTTTAAATTTTGAAAAATAGAGGAGGATGACACACGACTCTAAAATGTAAAAATGGAAAATTAAAACTAAAAATGGAATTTTAGAATTATTTGAATAATCTGAAAAATAAAATTAACAAAGAAACCCTAGATTCCCAGACTTTATTTTTCAAAATTTATTCATCCAAAATGAATATAAAATTAAATTAAAAATATTGAATATTTTTTTGGTAATTTTCTGACTTCGAATGG
>JAGVVM010023504.1:0-13253 GCA_019149425.1 Psidium friedrichsthalianum | reverse complement strand
CCAATTGAAGTACGCTCATCAAAGAGGGCTTCTCACTATTTCTTTGAAGAAGGTTTTGATTTTTATTCGGGAAGCATTCGAATTTTCTCTCGAACCTATGCTTAGGGTTTCGGATTTTCGCAGCGCATACAATTTGATTGATCTGAAAGGTCTTTCAGAGGACCGTAATGTGGGCTGGTTAAAGGTTTGCAAGGGAGACTCATAAATGAGTCAAGGCTCATGAACGAAAGATCTTCATCATCTGCTTCGGGCTTACAGGTCAAGAACCCTGCAAAATGAGATAGAAATAATCCTGCTTGTACTTCTTCCAGCGATTCTTAAAATCATTTAACTCTACGTTAACTCAAGTGCCTTAATCTGAAAAGACTTTTAGGGTTGTAACGTAGGTTAGGATTGGGGATCAAGGGAGAAAAAGCTGATTTTGGTTCAAAATATATGAGAAGGGTATGATGTTGGTGATCACCGCAGATTTGCCACCCATGTTAGTCTTCTGGGACAGTCTTCCAGGGACACCATCGTTGTATGAGCATAGTGTGAACTTCTGCTGATGTCGTTGCTTGAGGAGGGATATATTTCACAACTTGATCCCTATGGAGAATTTTCTTTTGCAAACATTTTTAAGCTGAGTCTGCAAAACGGATGTACGAAATTTTGAAGAAATTTGTAAATGGGCATTGGCTTTGCTTTTGACCGGCACTTTGCTCTTTTGATGCCCGGGATTGGCTTTTTCTGTTCTTCTTCTTCTTTTTTTGCTGGATCCCGCCTTTTGCTCTTTTCTCTTTTTCTTTGACAGAAGAGTTTTTGAAGATTGTGACAAAACGCATGCAAATGAAAATCTGGTGCATTTGAAAAGTCAATTCATAAATTCCATGTAGAGTCGATTCTTCTTAGTTCCTCTGCTTTGAGACGGTGCCGTCTTCATCTTGGAATAGATAGTGATCACCAACGGGGTTTCAAGAAACAAATATACAGGCTCAATTGGGCATGCAAAGGAGGAAAGTGTGTAGGATAGAGAAGCGAATGCTTTTCGTCATTTTAAGGCACTTGAATTACCATATGAGACTAAATGCAAAGACATGCCCGAAGATTGATATTAGTCCAAGCAAGAGAATTTCTAACCATTTACCTCATACTGTTGCTGGAACAGTCTTCGTTCGGCCCCGATGTAGGGTGGTTCTTTGACAGGGGTAAAGAAATGAAACCGTCGCTCAAAGGGTTTGTCAATGGTCACCTGTAGTATTTAGGATGGAGAAATAATTGCCTCTCGTCATCTCAATCCATGTAATCACTGCGAATAAATCCTACGTCCCTAAGTAAAGGTCTCCACTGACCACTCAAGTGTGTGTAGGGACGTGTTTGGGTATGGTTGCCTCTCATCATTTGAGGTACTCCAATTGATAAATCTCAAACGCCCTTATTTGGACATTCATTTCAATTTCATCAAAATTCAATCTCCATAGGGGATTATGATGCATGATGTATGTTTCAAACATGATTTGGATAACTTCAAAACTTTTTGAAATGCGAATGAAGTTCTAAGCCGGATATTTTCTTCAAGAGCTCTTAAAAGTTTTCATGTTATTTGAAAACATTATGAGTCTTTCTAATTTGGAATTCAAATTATGACTTTGAAAGTTTTAGAACATTAGGAAAGGGATACTTACCTGCCGTCGCGGCAAAGGATTCCTATAAAAGTAAAAGGGAGTGTGTTAGTGTATGTCTTTAATTTTGAAGTAAATTGGAACAATACAACTTCACCCTTGATTATGCGTTCCAATCCGAATACAATCGCATAAATTGTGGGAATCTGTAACCTCTCCATTATGGTGTTGAATCCCTGTCAAGGTTAAAATGATGAGTTAGCATATATTTCATATCCGGAATAAATTGGAACAATACCACCTTACTCTTGACCATGTATTCCCATCGAAATCCCAATGTATAGATTGCAAGAACCTTGTCATCTGGTTTGATTACCAAGACGACGTTTCCTGCTCACCGTGGCTGAAGGTCCCTGAAAATGTTTCAAGAGTCAGTGTCTATTTTCGCATTAGGAAATTGGAACGATACAACCTTTACCCTTGATTGCGAACTGGGGGCACTGACAGGTAACCTGTTTTATGGATTCTTCTTCTTCATGATCCTCTGGTTCGGGCAAGGTCGCTTGAGTTGTTTCCTCCATCTGGGGATTTTTCTTGGACCCTTGGTTGTGTAATCCATTCTTGGCTAGGTAATACTTGCCCCAGTCGAGTAGCTCAGTATACTTTCACATTTCTTGTAATCCCCTATCCAATCTGGGATATCTATTATTTCGAAGCTTTCTCTTCATTCTCACCTGCATGAAGAAATGAATGTTAGTCCTATTTTGGATTTATTTGAGCTTTTTAGGAACAGAATACCCCCTTTTAGAGCTGTCTTTCTGATGTTTGAGAGCATTGCTCTTTTCAAACGCCTTGCCCCCAGTAGGGCGTGTCTTGCTATTCGCCACTCGAGACTTCGATGGCTTTGTCTTGATATGTTCTCTGATGATGAAAGAAGAGTATACCCCAAGCTAATTCTTTTGGTGGGTAGAGAGGGACTTGCTCCCAATGGATCCCTTATTGATTCTACTCTTTATTTCAGCTATTTGAGTCATCGATTGTTTTCATCTTCATGGGGTATCGTTCTTCAAAATGTTTTGCCCCTTGATGGCTTGATAACCCTATCATATGATGATTAGACGACTTTCTCAATCACATTTCCTTTCGAAGTGTTTGATATTTTCTCCCTGTTTTGTCATTTGGTAGCATTGTTCTCCAAGTGCTTTACCTCCATCTGTCGCCTGTAAAGAAGAAAAGGACGGGTAACAGTTATTTCCTGACTGACTGAAAGTTACTTAGGAACGATACATCTCTTCACCGAAAATGACGACTCAGTCTCGTTCTTTTCTTGGTTGGCCATGCAATCGCACTTGGACGACTTCCCTCATTTGTTGCCCCGATGTGCTTCTTTGGTAGAATTGGGGGGGCTGCTTTCAATAAACTTTCTTCGTTCATCTTCGATCACCATTTTTTCATCATCTTGAGTAGTTGGCCATCTTCAACCTAGGCCAAAAGGAATATACCGACATGTCAGACTATATATAAGATGTTTCCATTAGAACGATCACGTTTACCTTCTTGGAGCACCATTCCTAGAGATATCTGCACGAGTAAATGTATGAGCAACATTAAAGTTGATGCATGAATGTTTTGAAAAATTCTTTTGAAAGACGTTTTCAACAGAAGAATTAAGAAATGGGGGAACTAGTCCTTATACCATCGGACATTCTCGTTCCTGTAAAATTCATTTGAAAACTAGGAAGCATGCGGGAATCCGGGCCTCAAGTCTTCGAAAATCGAAGACGGGTATCATCATTGGGCCGGTTTGGAATATTCCCGCATGTCCTTAATAAAACATGCATATGCATTCACTAGAATGAAACGATAAGGCCGTTTTACAAAGGAGACTACCTCGGACCAACGGCTCAAGACCCAAGGTGCCATCGAGTTCTACTTACAATATGAATTGAGAGACTAAATGAAAATGACACAACGCAAGCAATTAGCATTGACTGCTTTATTTTGCGAAATTCGAAACGGCTGCAAATGACCTAGCTCCTTGGCGAATCACTTTCTTCCACGAACTCCTTTGAGGTATGATGATACCCCAGTTGAAATTGCCTCGTGGTTCGGGGGTGCCGACTAAGAAACCCAGTATTTACCTTCCTCTTTGCCATTTATGAGGACTACTCCTTGATGCTCAGGTGAATGGCTCTGTAGTGCTTTCAACTTCAGGTCATCCAGCTTGAGGATCTCACTATTTATGAGGGCTTGAACTTTATGCTTGAGAACCAAGCAATTATCGACGTTATGCCCCATTTCACCCATATGATACGCACATGCCTTGGTCTCGTCATAGCCGGAGAAATTTTTTGGAGGATTCTTCCTTGGCGGCTCCTTTGCAACTAACCCACTCTCTAATAACATTGGAAGTAGTTTTGAGTAAGGATATGGGAGTGGAGTGAATTGCTTTGGTGGGAGCTTCGTCTCTCGGTTAGGTTTTCGTGGTCTTTCTACCTTAGGCCCATATTGCCCCTGGGGAGAAGTGGGAACATGTAATTGGTATCCTGACTTGTTCTGGGGAGTTTGATTCCTGGTTGACATTCCTTGACACGTGGGTTTTGCTTCATTAGATGGTCCTTTGTTGACTTGAGGGTACTCCCTACAGTTTTTCTTATTTCTGGACCTGTCATTTCGCATGGCCCACTCTACTCTTTCACCAACGTCCACCAAATGCGAAAATGATTGACAACCAGATGTATGCAGCCGATCAAAGAATTTGTATGGAAGGGTTGTTAGAAAGTATCCTATCAACTCATCCTCATCCAATGGGGGTTGAACTTGAGCAGCCTTCGCTCTCCATCTCTGTGCGAACGATCTAAAACATTCGTTCCTCCTCATTTCCACATGTTTTAAATCCATTCTGGTGGGGATAGTCTTCATGTTGTATCTATATTGTTGCAGAAATTGGTCAGCAAGATCGTCCCATTCTTCAATCCCTCCAATATCAAGCGCCGTAAACCATGATAGCGCAGGACCAATCAAAGTATATCGAAAATTCTGGATCAAAAGTGAGTCGTCATCAACATATTCAGTCATCTCTTCCAAAAAGTGATTGATATGAGTTTTTGGACATCCAATGCCATCGTACTTCTTGGCAAATTCCGGCCTTTGAAAAGTATCTGGAGCTTTTTCTACGAGGCGATGGGGTAATGTGTTGTCCTTTTGGGGAATATCCAGATGAATTTTGGCCTTAGGTAAATCTGCACAGTCTCCTCCCTCTATTGAGCAGCTAGACTCTTTCATCAAGCTGGAGCGTGGAACCAAAAGGATTTCCTCTGTCACTTCATCCTCTTTGGTATCAACAACTAGTGATCTAGCAGGCGTGACCACAAGGCTTTCCATAGCATGCAATGGAGCGAAAGCTTTATCTTCTGTTGACAGCTTTGAGAGTATGGCGAAAATCTGGGCCACTTGATCCTCTAGCTTAGTAAGTCGCGCATCCGTGTCATTATTTCATATGTGCTCCTGAGCGGGTTATGAGATTTTCCTCCGCCATTGTTATTTCCTATATTTTTTAGATAAAATAGATGCATTAGAATGGAAAAACAGAAAAGAAAGCCTAAATCCTTTCAATTTTATGCCATCTTATGATTAATGAAGATAAGGATCTTTACGCAAGTCTCAATCTTGCGTGGAAAGCTCTTATCAAAATTTTTCATAAGAAAACATACAATTGAAAGGAATGTAATCCATGATAACTGCTTTTGATCAATTTTCAAGAAAAATTAATGGAACGGTTAAAAAGTAAATGCAAAGTGCAATTTCAATGTGTCCTAAATTCGATAAATTATAGGACATCCAAATTAAAGCCGTTTACTAGAAACGGGAACAATTCGAGTGACCCATATTTTATCGAAGCTAGGAAGCATGAACGACTTTGACTAGTTATCATGGATTACATAGAGAAGTTAGCTATGCAAAATGCGATGATATATGCATGAGCCATTCAATTTCATATCTCCTTTTGGTGAAATAAGGATTAAACACTCTTATTTGACCGAAGGAGGTCTAATAAAGAGTTTTAAACCAGATTTCTTCCAAAGGGAATTATGCAATTGATTGGGATCATTCAAGTGATTAGAATGAAAGCCATTATCATATCCATCTACTAAAATTTCTAATATAGTCAGAATAATGTAGATACATCTTAAAAGATCCCTAGTACATCAAATCTAATGGGATGAGATAGAAATGATTCGCACATGAGGGAATTCGGAGTACAAAGCTTAGAAATGAAATCACAATAAACGGATGTGATAACCACTAAGGATGCCCCAAGTCAAATCATAAGTCGTCTGGTTGAAATCGGATTTCCTCAAATTAGCATATGTGTCCATCCATCTTGGAGCTCCCTCCTACAGGCGAATCGGCATGCTTCAAGGGCTCCATGTTGGTGTCGTGGCGTGGAATGCTTCTCTGCCCCCTTGTGGTTGTCTCGAGAACTATGACATGACTTGGGGAAATCATCCTTCTATCCTAAAAATGGCTTTCAGACCAATCACTCAAATGATAATTTTTTGAGATGATGCACGACATGTATGGTATGTAAAATTTAAAGCGAATATGAATAAATTACAAGTTAAAGATAGGAAAGCCTTACCAACCAGACTCTTTTATTTTTGGTTTTAGGTATACCAACCGACCAATTCACATGCGCATGAGACAAGTGAGGAATTGACTCTAGAAAATAAAAGAAGGGACAGGGTATGGACCTAAAAGGCTCCCACTATCTGATTCAACGACTTTGCCCACAAGCGCAATCGAACGTCAAGTGGGAAGAATCATCAATTCAGATAGCGAGCGGGATCGAATATGGTCAACCCAGGCGCAATCAAACGCTAGGGCTTTGCATACCGATCCCTATCTATGGCGACCTAAAAGAGTGTTTCGCGGCTTGGGTTTAGGCGCTTGTGTGTGCAAGTGTCGTGATCCTCAAAGTATGCAAGGCATGCACAGCAGTTGATATCAAACAGCGCTTCTAATTTGCAGAAAATAAACAAACAACCCAAACTCCAACCCTGCATAAAACATGTCAGCAATCACTCCTCCCCTTATAACTCCCACCTGCAAGAACATTTAACACATTAGGTTAGTGGACTTACCTCACCTTCAAGAGCGCCTGCAGAAAAATATGTTAGAAAGCACCCAACTTTTTAATCGGCTCAAGTCCTCTAATGGGTTAAACTAAGTCCCCAGCGGAGTCGCTAGTCTGTCGCGACCCTCCCGAGATTTTCCGGATCCCGAGGGAGTTAATGGATTGCTAGGCCCATTGGATTTGGGCTTAGCTCGGGCCCTCCCAGGCCCATACCAAATCGCGTCAGGAAATTTAAATCGAGTCGACCTTAGTGTGGTCGGGTGACATGTGAATAGTGTGCATGCCATCGGAGTCGCCACCAATCATTTATTGGAGGGTATGACTGGAAACCCTATCGAACGATTGGGAGAGATCGTTCGATCCTACGAAAACCAGAGATCTAGATTCGGGGACTTAGTTACGTCGATATTGCTATCGACGCCCTTTCGGTACCTAAGTTGAGTGATTTCCTAATCTAAGGAGTTCATGCAGGCGAGATTGGGTAAGGTAGGCTTTAAAAGTCTAAAGGTTCATGCAAATGGGAGTAATCTATCCTATCAATCACAATCATAGAAATAAATGCGCAACCAGGGAAATCAAGTCAAATCAGTCAAATAGCATCCTAGAGGAGTCTTAAAAGTAGAGGAAAGTGTCAATTTAGTCTAGGATGGTTTGGATTTGGAAAATTTGGGTCAGATTGACCAGAGGGGCAAAATGGTCATTTCCTAAAGCTCGGGAGGTCAAAATGGAAATTAGGTCAAACCAGTTGAAAGTGGTTTTTCCCTATTTTTCACGATTTTTAGGAATTTTGAAATTTTGAATTTTTTGAATATAATTTTTTTGTGTTTTTTATGATTTTCTAAGGATTTTTCTATTTTTGGATATTTTTCGGAATTTTTTGTGATTTTTTTTTTGAATTTTCCTATTTTTGGACATCTTCCATTTTTATTTTTATATTTTTCTAGAATTTTTGAGATTTTTTTTATTTTTAGGGATTTTTCCTTTTTTGGATATTTCTAAATTTTCTGATTTTTTTTTTTTATTATTTTCCTATTTTTCTAATCTTTTCTATTTTTTTCTTAAAATTTTCTAAATTTTTTCTAAAATTTTAAAAATTTTTTATTTCTATTTTTATTATTTAAACATCATCTATATTTTTCTAACAAATCTTCCAAATTTTTCTAAAATTTTTATGATTATTTTTTTATTTTTTATGAATTTTTTATTTATTCTTTATTCTCCTGTAATTCCTGAATTTTTCAAATTTTTTAAGATTTTCTGAAATTTTTTATGATTTTTTTTTCCTTATTTTTTAATCCTATTTTTGTATTTTTTGTATTTTTTATTGGATTTTCTGATTTTTCTAAAGATTTTCAGAATTTTCAATGACTTTTTCTCTTTTTTGTTATGCTTTTTCGAATATTTTTTAATTTTTTCAAAATAAACGACGCCGTTTATTGTTTTTATCTTTTCTTTTTTATTGTTTTTTTATTTACTTTATTTGGCATTTTCTAGATTTTTTTATTATTTTCTTTGAATTAGGTTAGGAACGGACCGGTCGTCCTGACCCGGCCCACTAACCGAAAGCCCCCCCCCCCTCCTAATATTCTCGCCCAACAAAAACGACGTAGATATTAAATTTTTTTTTTTTAAGATTTTTATTCTGTTTTTTCTTATTTTATATCTATTCCTAATCAAACGGTCTAGCACGTGCCACGTGTCAAGATCGCTCGTCTATCTTTCATTCCAAATCTACGTTCTTGAATCGCCTCTGTAATCTATATCTCCACCGTCCATTTAAATTATTTCTAAAAAATGATTAAGAACATTAATTTACAATCTTTTATTTTCCTAAAAAACTAAGATCTGACATGTGGCCTCCGCCATAACCGTTGGATTAACAAACCTTCTAAATCCCTAATCGGACACCAATCGCCGAGCTGACTAAGCGCGTACCAAGTGGCGTCCACTCATTGACGCGTCAGGGCGTTGACCGATCAATATCCACGTAGAATATGAATGACCGTCCGCCGGCGTTCCATCGCCGGCGCCTCGTCGGAGGGCCCTTCCGATGCCAAATTCACCCCAAAAACTTCCTGTTTTCGACCTACACTCACCTTTGACTATCCCAGCATATGTACATCTAATTTTCCGGCAAAAATGACGTGAAAATACCTAATCCAACTCCAGCCGAGGGTACTCCGGCGGCGAAACTGGCGCTCAGCAAAAACATACTAACAAGCTACACGGCTGACCGAGGAACATTCACCGGGAGCAAGAAAACTTACCTGAAGTCATGTGATGTTAAAAAAAAAAAAAAAATGAAGAAAAAAAAAGCTCCCTTGACAACAAAGACGATCCATACGAGCTCACGACCGGTTCGTACACAAGAGAGTTCGACCAGGGGTTCATGTGGTGAAAATACAAACGAAAGACGGGAATGACGATCAGGAAGAGCCCAGAAATGTATCGACAGACATCGAAAAAGAAACGAATGGACCGAGTTTCGCCATGGGAAGCCGAGCTTCCCAGCTCGAGCATGGTGGTTACCCGTTTAATGCCGCGAAGCTCGATCCAATGGCTGGGGAGGATCCTGGGACTTGTACGAAGCCTTCTGGGCCAGTCTCCGTAGTCTGGCGTTGCCTTGCTTGCCGTCGATAAAGCTCGAGGAGCACTCGCCAAACTTTCTCCATGGTCCGTCCCTGTTCTTCCTTCCTCCTCCTTTCAAATCCGAGACCGCCCTCTTTATAATCCGTAAATATTCGCTTAACTGAAACCCCTAGTTGCCGAAACCCCGCGATCTCCTCATCCCATTTTCATCTCCACTCACCCAATCTTTCAAAGTCTCCTCTTCAACAGATTTCTTCTTCTTTTAAATCAGTGCGCGCGCGAGTTCAAGGAAGAAGATGAACAACCCGGTCAACGGGTCGGGTTGACCCGACCCGGCTGACCCGTTTTGGGTAAAAACTCTCAAATTGGCCCTAGTTTTCCACTTTTTTTTTCCAAAATTGACACTAGAATTGGGCTCAGGGGGCATCAAATATATTCGAAAATTGCATTTTCCCCAGAAATTTATCAATATTTGCACAAGAACCCAATTTTTTGGTGTTTGACCCGAGGACACATTTTGTAAATCCAAAGTCCTAATGGACTTTTTGCAAAAATTGTTGCCACCAATGGATTCAGGGGGTCAAAATCTAGGGGGGACGTCGCCTATTTTCAATTCGGTCCCTATAAAATTTTTAATTCATTTTAGTGATTTTAGGGACTAATTTGAAAATCAGAAATTGCATTTTGGTCCTTTTTCACGAAATTGGGTAATTCTGAGGGCTTTTGGACTGGATTTTAATTTTAAAAATAGAAGAGGATGACACGACTCTAAAAATGTAAAAAGGAAAATTAAAAAGCTAAATGGAATTTCTAGATTTATTTAAAATATTCTGAAAAATGAAATTAACAAAGAACCCTAGAATCGAGACTTTATTTTTCGAAATTTATTCATCCTAACATGAATATAAAATTAAATTAAAAATATTGACTATTTTTTGGGTAATTTCGGACTTGAGATGCTATTTTTTATTAATTTTTTGGTATTTTTCTAATTTCTGAAAAAATTTAAAAATGCAAAAAATAAGGAATTATTTTTTGTTCAAAATTGGTTTCCCTAAGCTAGGCTGAGGTCCCAAAGTTGATTTTACATTTCTCACTTTTTATTGATTTTTTATGAATTTTTGAAAATAAAATGCAGAAAAATGCAAAAAATAAGGAAAATTATTTTTGCTCAAAATTGGTTCCCTAAGCTAGGCTGAGGTCTCCAATGTTGATTTTTCATTTCTCATTTTTTTGATTTTCTATGAATTTTTGAAAATAAAATGCAAGAAAATATAGAAAATATGAAAAACTATTTTTTGTTCAAAATGGTTCCCTAGGCTAGGCTGAGGTCCCCAAAGTTGATTTTTCAATTTTATAACTTTTTATGGATTTTTCTAAAATTTATGAAAATAAAATTGGCCAAAAACAGTGTCAACAACTGCTGATGTTCATATTGCTCTTTATGAAGATATGCCTGCTGACCTCGAGGAGACCAGCACTGGCCTGAAAGGCCCTTTTCGCTGCCTGGGAAAAGAGCAACATATCTGCTTGCTGTCATTGAAGCGGTCCATACAGGAACATTTGGAAGAGCAGCTTGCCAACCGACTGCACCGCCAAAGAAATGATGGAAGCCCTGGAAGCAAGTACCGAGTATTTCTAATGCTGAGGTTGGAACACTTATCCAGCTACTTTTCAATATGAAGTATACGGGTATGGGAGTTTGTTAGGGACTATATCCTAAAAATGCTAGCTGGATTTGCAGATAAAACTAAATACCTTAGGTATAGTAATCCCTGACACCGTGTTGGTTGCATCAAGCCCGAATTCCCTTCCCCTTGAGTTTGGATCATCAAGACCAACTTCAACTCACAAGATGAGGCTTTGGTCGGTGAATTATTTGATATCTAGAGTGTTAGCTGAGGAAGAAAAATGAAGAAGGATGGAGGGCACTTTGCCTAGTTGCCAACATTTCCACAAAGGAAGTGCAAGGAGCCTAAATCTCATATTCATAAAGGTACTTGCCCCACCCCAGGTCCATCTAAAAAATTGGGTCGAAAGAAGGCATCCTTTAAGAAGGATGGTGACGCGTGTTTCTTCTATAGGAAAAGGATCACATGAAGAAAGATTGCGCTAAATATAAGAAGCGGCTATCTAAACGTGAGCAGACAAGTAATGATTCTTTGGCACTGATTTGTGAATCCAATCTATTTGAAGCCCCATCCAATTTCGTGGTGGCTAGATAGTGGTGCGACTAATCATGTTGCATTTTACCATACAGGGGTTCATAAATCGGAGGAAGCTAATCAGGATGAGTCAAAGCTCATAGTGGGAGATAATAATAAAGCTGATGTTGAGTTCGTGGGAGACGTCATTTTGATTCTAGAGTCTGGTTTCAATTTGATGTTAAGAAACACTTCTATGTACCTTCTTTAGACGAAACGCGGTTTCTGTATCTTGTTTGGACATATGTGTTTACTCTTTTGAAATAGAGGAGAACAGTGTGGTTTTCTATGTTCTATAATTCAATAAGGTTTGGGTGCTGCAACTGTCGCAATGGATTGTATAGATTGTGTTTTAACTCTTAACGACATATACGTAGCTTATACAGCTAAAAGGGTTGTCTCTAAAAGGCATTTACCTAAAGAATAGTCCTTATGCATTGTGGCGAGTTCCCACTAAGCTTTTCCACTGACTCCTTTTTGAGTTTATGGACTGGACGTAAACCCAGCCTGAATCATTTTGAAGGTCTGGGGTTGTCCTGCCGAAGTGAAGCTGTATAATCCAGCCTTGAACAAGTTGGATCCCAAGACCACAAGGTGCTATTTTGTATCATATCCAGATCATTCCAAGATACAGATTTTACAATCCTATGGAGGTCCAAGGATTGTAGAGTCATAGACAGCCAAGTTTCTGGAATTCACCGTGGCCGAAAAGGTACCTATTCAGAGACTATTGAAAGTGACAGTACGGCGGAAATACTGCATCGTTTTCTCTTCCAACACAGACTGTTATGGAGCCTCCTATACCGGTGACTGTGCCTGTTGAGCTTCAGGATCCTATGGTTGATACTGTTCCTAATGAAGAAAATCAAGCCCCACAGCCACAGATTCAAGCTGAGGAAATTCCCTAAGAAGGTCTGTTAGGCAAAGACGATCAGTGATCCCACCGAATATATAGTCTATCTGGGTGAACAGGATTATGACATAGGCTGTGTAGTTGACCCAATTACCCTATGAGGATGCTTTGCTTGTGCGTAATTAGACCTGTGGTTGGATGCGATAAAGATGAGTTGCAGTCCATGAAGCATAATGGAGTCTGGGAGCTTGTCAAGTTGCTTGTAGGTCATAGGGCGATCGGCTGCCAATGGGTCTACAACGAAGAGGGTTCCAAAGGAAGGTAGAAAAATTTAAAGCCAGACTGGTAGCCAAGGTTTTCACTCAAAGAGAGGGAGTGGATTTATGAATCACTTTCTCTCCAGTCCTCTTCTAAAGAATCTTTTCAGAGTGATTATGGCTTTAGTAGCTCATTTTGACATGAGTTACACTAGATAGACGTCAAGATTGCTTTTCTGAATGGAGATCTCGAAGAAGAAGTCTATATGATTCACACCTGAAGGTTTTGAAGTTGATGATTCGAGTGACCTTTGTATGCAGACTGAGAAAGTCAATCTATGGCCTCAAGCAAGCATCCAGCAATGGTATTTCAAGTTTCATAGCATTGTCACTTCATTTGGTTTTCGTTGAAAATAAGTGGATCAGTATATATACTGCAGGTCAGTGGGAGAGAATACATTTTCTTGTTCTCTATGTGGATGACATTCTACTGCAAGCAGTGATGTTGATCTATTACAAGAGACGAAGCGTATGCTGTTAGAGAATTTTGACATGAAGGATCTGGTGAGACGTCTTTTGTCCTTGGCATTGAAATCCATAGGGATTGTTCAA